>RHGH01000038.1:0-142111 GCA_005281585.1 Taphrina pruni | reverse complement strand
ATAGAAGTCGATGAAGAAAAAGTCTAAGAGAATGTGAAGGATATGCCTCCTTTTATATTCATCCCTGAGTCCTTTTGTGGGCCTTAAGCTGTATACCAGAACGTAGTACATTTTGTCCGGTCTGGTGGTCTGTTCCTAGTAAAAGCGGTGTTTTCACCCAGATGTGTCTGGGTATGAACACCTATGTTCTGGGTACACTGTTAGCGCTCTGGGCACTAACGCCCAGGTTTTGGGAATCGCCAGATATGGCGTCCGGAGGTGGCGTTAGGTGTTAGCCCAGTCCATTGGTAATTGCCGGTGATGTTCCCGTAGTCTGGTAATGCGTCTGTTGATTGTGGAATCCTTCCGGTGGTAGTCCGTGAGTATTTGCTAAAGTCCCATGGTAGTATATCCGTACTACTGGCAATGATGCGGTGACCTTTTTAGCCAACCACAACAGCTGTGGGCTCTAAAGCTCTTGTCAGCATCAGGGGTAATTCCTAATGCCTTGGCGTGCTCTGAGCTCACATCCGTGGTACAGTCCAGCTGGCAGCGCTGTGCAGAGAAGCTGTAGAATTATATAAGCAGAAGGGCTAGTTGTGGAAGCTGTGAAAATTATATGAGCAGAGAAGCTCAAGCCGTGGCCATGGGACTGGGCTGACTTCATAGTGCACGTCTGAGCTTTTGCGAGACAATACCTGCTACCAAAAGGGACTTTGCTCTAACGTGAGGATTTCTGCTAGACAATACCTAAATGATTGGCTGAGAGGTAAAGTGTGAGACAATACCTGGCTGGCGCCACCATCGATAAGAATACAAGCGGTACGAGCAGTTCAAGCCAATCAGCGGCCGTATTTGCGCATTTTTGCGAGACAATACCTCTGAGAATAGGTGTAGTGGTTCGTGAGTGATGTAGTATGAGCCAATCTAGAATTAAGTGTCTCACCGTCATTCTGGCAATTTTCGCCGGAGCCCAATTTTAGCTGTTGGCATGTCATTGGTACGTTAGGCACATTGCTAATTTGCGGGCTGGAACAGCAGATTGTACCTTTGTGACGCGCCTCTGTCTACTTATGTCCTCAGACTGGTTGCTGCTGTCTTTGTATAGATGGTTTCGTGGCCTAAGATGCATTGATTGCGGGCGTCGTGAGAGATGGCTCTTTGAATTGCAGCACCTCGACGGCGGGCTGTGCTCGAGAGTCCTTGAGCGCAGAAATTTGCGGCTGGATATGCGATCTGGTCTTCGCAAGGACTGTTCCGCAAGATTCGTAGAGCGTCGGAGCTAAGCACAGCGTTGTTCTCCGCAACTGCAGCAATACAGAGTTCGCCCACTCGCAACGTTCCCATAACATCGTTCTTATCTAACTTAACGGTCTCTAAAGCGGCAGTACTGGTCATCGTAGCTAAAGCGTCCATATGGTTGACCTCGCATCTGCCGCGGCAACACTTTTTTGTTTCACTGTCTGAACAGCAGCTAGCTTCAGCTCGTACTTCTATACACCGTCAGAACTTATTTGGTCATTGAGGAGATCGTCCCTGTCAACACGGACATTACGAGCCAGAGACGTGGGAGATGCAGTTCAGCAACCCGGTCACTGAATGGTCCGACCGCATCGGAGTTGAAATCTTTGGTAGGAATGGAGGAGTGCGACAACAAGCCTGCGGGTCGGGCCTCTGGGCCGAGCCGGGAAAGGTAGGGGCGGTGGAAGGATTTGACGTGTCGTTGTAAAGGCTCTATCCTCGCCATACTCTGCTCAACGAAGCTTGAAATCCTCGGCTGCTTTGCATACCTGCCATTCGAGTAAGTCATCGTACTTGTCTGCACGTCCGTTTGTGTGAGTCCGTGCCAATTTCACAAGGCGCTGCAGATTCGTGCCAGATTCATGCCAACTACAGTGAAGATGCCTTGCGGTATTCGTGCAGATGTGCAAAGTCATGAAGATTTTATCGACCTCTTTAATGCACTTGTATTGTTGTCTGTATCGAATTTGTAGAGCTCAAGAAAATGTGTCGTGTTACTTGCCTTCAGCTTCTTCTCATCCCTTCTCAATCGTCGCCTGGGTGATTCCATTCTCAAACCCCTATTGAACATTAGAAAGCGGCACCTGGGATTTTATGCAGACTTTGGAATGTACGCTGTGCTTCTTTCGCCCGAGTGGCCTCGATATCGGCCTGTGAGCGGCATACGCTTCCGGCTCTCTAGTGTGCTCCATCTTCGCACTGCGTTGTCTAGCGCGATGCGCAACCTCATCTTGATAAGTTGCTCTCCTGGCGTTCTCCTTTTCAGGACAGGTGCAACGACAATTGCTCGGTGATACGCGAAGCAGTTCAGAGCCCGGCTAGTCCAAAAGACGATGTCCATGAGGCAGACCCTTGCAGCAACACAATAATCGCACGGCTCCGAATTGATGCCTTCTAATTTATGGTATCGACTCTTCTCATCTCTACGTCTTGAGATGAATATCTTGAGCATGCTAGAATGGAAAGTACTTGGCAATATCTGCTCTCGGCTTTGAACATTGACAGTTTCCAAATCGGCGAAGTTAGTGCTTTAGATGGATTAAACTCGAGACCATAAACATCGTCTGAAGCGGCTCTATAGTACTGGGCTCTAATTTTACCTTACCTTTGGTCGATTGTTCAAGAAACAATAACTCTGGAATTCCAGACACAAGCGCGGTCACGCTCTGGCCTCGGGACGAATCTCACGTAACCGCGCGCAGTCTGCACTTCTTTCAAAGCACATCACAATGACAATCACAACAAAAATTTGCGATCGTAATAGACGCAACTGAGCATAGTTGGGCTACGCTTTTGGAGATTTGCAAGGTCACCCGAGCTACAGTGAGGGTTCTACCATCAATACGTTGTCTAATGCCACGCAAGGTCACGATGTGTCTCCTCGCTCAAGGTTAAACTGCAAGCAGTCGTCAAGTCTCAATATGATCTTTGACAAAATCATCATGGCATGTGCAAAGGTACAAGGCTTCACTTGCCAGCGCTCTAGAATCTGTAGGCTGGTGCTATGCCGGCTCCACGTTCCTCAGCGTTGCGGAGTCGCAATATTGGCACCTGCACAACTTAGGACGGAATCGACAAAAACTGCAGGCTCACCTGTAGTCGTGACACATTGGCTATATGCGTTCAGATACTGTACAAGGATCTACTTTTCTACATGATTGCTCTAGCAAACGCCTCGAGGACGAAACCGTGCTACATCAGTATGGACTCCGACGCACCAGCCACTGAATGCGTTTGACCCCACCCCCACGCCGAGGACCGCAGCATTCTCACAAAAGTTTGATTATGGAGCCGGCACTAATTTGTACAATACATCTGGTAGAGGCAGCGTTGAGCACCATTCAGGTATAGCACAGCACAGCACATTACGGCACGATTGGCGACATGTCGGTTAAGTACGATGATATCGAGACAAGGGAGGAGACTGAGCATTATACCGCTCGCATCAATGTCTCGTGTCCCTTGAAAGCTGGAGGGATCATCCGAGTCAACGTCTATGTACCACACGGGAAAGGTCCCTGGCCGAGTCTGGCTACATATGGTCCGTATGGAAAAGATATACCCTATGAAAAGTTCTTTCCAAAGGTATATGTCGATTTGCCAGAGGAGCAGAGAGGCCCGCATTGTGCCTGGGAGGTGCCAAATCCCAGCTACTGGTGCGCACAAGGATATTCCATAGTTCGTGCTGATGAACGTGGAGCTGGGCAGTCCCCTGGCAAACTCGATACCATGAGCCGTGAGACTGGCGACTGCTTTTTCGATCTGATAGAATGGGCGAGTGAGCAGGATTGGTGTAACGGAAAAATCGGTTTGCTTGGCATCTCGTACTTTGCCGGTACACAATGGCGTGTCGCAGCTCGCAAACCGAAAGGCCTCGCTTGTATCATACCTTGGGAAGGCATGTCGGACTACTATCGCGATCGAGTCAGACACGGTGGTATTCTCTCAGACGCCTTCATCAAGTTCTGGTGGGAACGACAAGTCGTATCTAATCAGTACGGATTGCCTGGCCGTGCAGCTCGCAATTGGGGGCCTGACACGATTGATGGTGATCTGAGCGATGAAAAGAGGTTGGCAAGCAGACAAGATCAGATGATTGATACGTTGACAAACAAATTCCGAGATGAACCTTACTATGACAGCAAGGAGTTCAATCTTGCTGACATCGAAGTACCCTTATTATCTGTCGCCAACTGGGGTGGCATCTTGTTACACTTGCGTGGAAACGTGATGGGCTATCTAGGCGCCGGATCAAAGAACAAGTGGATTCGTTTCATCACTGGCAGACATGATTTGCCGTTCTATCTGCCCCATGGTGTGAAGCTGCAAAAGTCATTCCTCGACGCTTTCCTAAAGGACGAAGACAAAGATGGCTGGAAGTCAGGCAAGCAACCACCAGTGTCTATGGTAATTCGCAAGGGCGATAAAGGATTCAATAAGTGGCAGCGGGAATTGGAATTCGAGAACCGTGACGAGCAAGAATGGCCTCTCGCACGTACCGAGTATCAGAAGTGGCACATTCAAGCTGACAATTCCTTCAGTCGTCAACAGCCAACGCAATCTGCGACCTTCAACTGGAACGCACCAGATAACACCAAAAAAGGAGATCCTACCGCCAAGGAACCAGATACTCAAAAGATCGATGGTCTCGTCTCCTTCACTACGGCACCGTTTGAGCATGATACCGAGTTCACTGGTCATCCCACCGCACGACTGACTGTGTCTTGCTCACAAAAAGATGGCAATGTACCCTCCGATATCGATTTATTCCTCACGCTACGAAACATTGGACCTGATGGCAAGGAAATTTACTACACTGGCACGGCAGGGGACAATGTGCCACTCACGAAAGGCTGGCTGCGATGTTCGCTACGAAAGCTAGACCCCGAGACGCCATACGAGCCCGAAATACCATATATGCCCAGACGTCGCTACTACAAAGCAGATGTAAAGGAAATTAAAGTTGGTACTCTATATACCGTTGACGTCGAAATGTGGCCGACAAATGTCGTCGTCGAAAAAGGTGGCCGACTGGTGTTTGAGGTAGCCAGCGGTGACACACAAGGTTCCGGGATTTTCTTGCATCATCATCCAAAAGATCGATCTGTCGAGGTCTTTGGTGGCCTCAACCATCTTAACATTTCCGCGGGGAACGAGAATTGGGTCGTCCTGCCATACATACCAGCAGCTTCTAAGGCCTGAGCATATCACGAGTTAAAGACAAGATATAAGAAACAAGATACACGATTAGCATGAGCCCTATTGATATCATCTTTCCATGTGGTACAGGACAACACTTGGCAATGTTCAAACTACGCAGACTCCATAGTTGGCTAGCATGTTATAATCATATCCCAAAGTCAACCGTTTCACTGCCAAGCGACTAACAATCGATGTATATCATGCAAGCCTTTTCCACGTAGAGAGCAATGGTGGAGCGAAATATATACAGAAGGGTTTTTCTTCCGCCAGCTCAGTAACAGAATCGTAATGTTTGTCCCGGAAAAGCTCCAGTTGTGTAGAATATACATGTATTCAGATCACTCAAAGATCACTCGTGAATATCTCATCTAAAACAATGCACAGTTTGATCCAGAAGTCATTCAACACAGAATCACAGGAATTGACACGAATTCTTGCGAAGTCATGTTAATTCACATGAAATCATGTATAGAGATCGCTGTGCAATTCGTGTGGTTTCGTGTGGATTCGTGTAGATTCGTGCAAAGTCGTGTAGATTCGTGTAAAGTCGTGTAAAGTCGTGTAAAGTCGTGTAGGTTTGTGTAGGTTTGTGTGGATTGGTATAGATATGTGCAAATTCGTGCGAATTCGTGTCAATTTGTGTTTGTTCCTTCTGAAAGCTGTTCAAACCGTTCAAATTTGTGTATGTTCGTGTGCATTTGTCGCTGTACAATGCGTGCATGTCAAACGCGACAGCGCAGAAGTATCTACGCAGCAGACGAAGTTGAGCCGGTAAGTTGTGTGCATTTGTGCAGATTCAAGCCGTGCGAATTGCTATAATTCCGTGTGTTTTTCGGTGGGCTCCGGCTCCGGCAAAGTGGTATTTTCGATGAAGTCGGGCTCTGGTCTCACGCTCATTATTCCGGCCGTGATAGGAGCCTGCAACCTGCAATCCAAAGGCTGGGTCCAACCCGATTTGTCACTTTCCGTTAACCCGGATGAGGTAGAAGCCGCTTTGCTGATTTCGCCGGGAGCCGCCTCACTGGTGTCGCTGAGTTCGCTAGAATCCGTGCTGCGCGAATCCGTGTCGCTCGAATCCGTGTCGCTGGTCGCGATAGGAGCCGTGTCAGGGGTTGCGGTAGGAGCTGCGTCAGGGGCTGTGGTAGGAGCGGTGTCGTTGGTTTCGGTGGGCTCCGGCTCAGGCGAGGTTCAGTCAATTACAATGGGCTCTGGTCTCACGCGCGCTACTCGGGGCGGCAATCTGATTTCGAACGGCTGGATCCTTGGGGTAGGCGTGGTGGTGAGGACTCGCTATTAAGTCAGCTGCTGAATATGAAGCGAGAGAGATCTTATAGCAGGAAGCTGGTAGAGTGTAAGACGTACACCTCGAAGTGCCTGCGGTATGAATCGGCCTCTTGCGAGGGAACAAGCGGAGTGCCGCATCCGACACGGGATGCATCCAGTTGCCCGGGTGCCATCTCGTGTGAAGCAGCGAAACCCCAGACGGGTACATTCTAATGCTGCAAACACGACGAGACGGCGACACCGGGAAACTGCTGCCCGAGTCGTCGCAGAAGATCAGGCGTGATGAAGGCATGATTGTTGATGGTGAATGAGGATGAAGAAGAGGGCGAAATCGCTTCTAGATCCGGATCCTCTGAACATCATCCTAATACGTTGTTGCGATTTCGTTGTCTTGTTCCCATGTGCCACTGTGCACGAGAACTAGTGCGGCTTAAACCGCTAGTATGGACCACATGTCAGATGATGCATTACACCTTATCTCAAGTTGGTGATAAAACAGACACGTTTGTGCGCGTTCAGTGGGTTTGCAATCGTGGGATATTGTTGCGTCGTGACCTACGCTCCTCGATGATTTCTGAAACACCGATTAGTCTGATTGAATCTGCTCAAATTAGTCGTTTAAAAAACACAGCAATCTCACGCCAAGTTGCTCTGGTCTTGAAAAAGGCAACAGCGCTGAGCCATGTAGAATAGTCCTAGTTCGGAAGGCTGATACCAGTGCTAATGCGGCGCATGCTTGTCCACTCTCTTTATGCACGCCACACTTGGCTTTCGTCCGAGTGAGTCTTGGTTCGTCAGGTCGGACTATGCATGCGACGTTTCTTAAAATGCGCATTCTGAATCAACTCGTAATGACAACACCGGAACGGCAAATAGCTGCCGCACGATCTGGATCTCTGACGAACTGTGCATGCCGGATTTCAACTTCTTCCTCTGTTATAGTCTGGTTCTCCAGCCTCCTGGACACTCGGCGTATGAACTCCACCTTTCCTTGAGATTTGTGCTCCGATCGTAAGACCTACCTTGGTCAAACCTCGCGGCATTCTTCATATGCGAATTGGGGCATGCCATGGCTGGTGGTAATGGTCACCGGCCAAGTCTTCACAAATCTCTGGAAGACTGGCTGGTGCCAAATGCCTTGGATAGCGACTTGGAATGCCTCAACGACATTGCTTTCGTGCAGTTGACACGCATCTCTGATTGCCTTTGCCAGGCTTGCCTCGTCAGCGGCCGAGTGCCCGTCACAGATTCTCATGGTACAAATGATTCGCGCGATCTCTCGTACTTCTCCGAGTTCCCACTTTCTGCTGTTGAGAAACCGTGGCCTCATGTAGAATGCGATGACACGAACGATGTCAGCGCGGTAAGACTAGAGATCATGTCACTTACTTGTAAACTCTGAACCACTCTAGAGATTACCCGTGGGTCTTCAGCAGATGGATCGCAGCGCGCGAGCTCTTCCTGAAGTAACGATGTAAGAGGTCATCAGCAGATGCAACTCTGACCGTGATCTCTTGAAATTCGATTAGCACCGAGTTGGTGACACAGCCTTTGCCAAGCTTGCTTCGTCTGCTGAAGTGTAGCCATCGCAAATGCGCATGGCACATATCGCCCTTGCGATCCATGAAATAAAGACCATACCGGCAGCCTGCAGCGTTCCTTAATTTGATGCTGGACTGACAACGACACCACTCGCGATACACTGGTGGAAACTTGAATCTCTTGGCTGAATTCTGCAGAGCGTTAAGCGTATGGCGGATTGTAGTACCTGACCGTCGTGGCGTCCTTGCTCTGAAACCTGGCAAGGTCGACTTTGACGAGTACTGCGTTCAGGTATTCTAGTTCGTCACACAGTTCTGTCATGTTTCCATACCGATGTGGCAGTGTCAGTCCACGATCTAGAGCCAGAACTTCAAGCTTGATATGGTTGCCTGTAATTGCTGTGCTCGGACGATATCATTATTTTCAACAAAAGGTCAAGATTTTCGTGCGCTTATGCTCGTCCCCGGCCCTTCGAATTCAGTAAGTCCCTCCACGGGAGCAGACAGAACTTCGATGAATTTCAGAATTGTAGGACGCGTCGTTGATATGGTCATGACCGAGACCCCGAATTCGCAACAATCAAGACAACGTAGAGGCTTGTATACCATCCCGATTATGATGTGCAATTGCAGTATAACCCGAAGTAAAGGCTGCTTTACCTTTCCGGTTACCTGTAAAGCAATCTGACCCCGATTTTCTGGCTACTTTTGGCTTTGAGGTGCAACCGAGCGTAGTAAGGACTCGAACGAACATTTCGAGTCACCACTAGCAACGATTCCACTCTCTGCACCAAGATGTGTGAGATCAAAGTCTTTCTCTTGATCAATGACAAGATACCGGAGGACACATCTGCAAAGAGCTCGCTGGAATGTATCGACCACTTGACAAGAGCACATTCTCAAATATTTGTTGATTTGTCTTGCAGATTCTGAGTGCAATCTTGCGCGTCTGAATTAGATTGATTGATCATCAACAAAGTGATGAAGCACTCGCAAGAATTTTGGAAGTCACTGAATCGGATAAAATTGTTTATAGCGAATACTGAAGGTATCAAGAAACAATCGTACAGGAGAGAATTGCTTGCATATGGCACCATTCACTAGGTTGAAGACGCACGAGGAGACGACGACACATTCGCAAAAGCGCACAGAAATCCAAACTGAAGCATAGCAATTCGCACGGCATGAATCTGCATCATTGCATACAAGTTGCTGGATTCGTGCAGCAGAAATGAGTGTGTACAATAGATATCAACGAATGTACACGAAACCACACAAATTGGCCAGCTTCGAAATAACACGTTGACACGAACTTAGAAGAATCGGCCAAGTAGTGTCTGGAATACTACAGACAATCTGTATTGCTTCCTTGCACGGTAAGACGTCCTGCGCGAGAGCAGGATCCAGTGCTAGGGCAATTTTGTGAGTCCAGCGAGCCATGCGGCATTCATTGTATGGTACAGCAATCGTTTGGCCGAAATCGTTGGTATCTTTCTCACGCATATGTCAAAGCAGCCTACCATGGCAGATATCAACCAAAAAGGTCAATGAGGCAAATGCCAGAGAAGAGATGGACGGTATCAGTCGCGCCGCTGCGAGCGGCTCGATCCTTTGCTTCGGCAAAGCATCGAGTCCGTTGGCGCATGGACTGATCTTTCAAAATTTCCAGGAACGCTGCTTTGTGCACAGTGCACACGAAAGAGCGGGCGAAGCCCCGATTTGTGTCCTGTCAGATAATAATATGAACTCAACTGTCAAGGGTGGGTTCATCCTGCCCGAAGCGCTTTATGAAGAGGCAGAGCTCCTGTTTACACCGACTGGATGGCAAGCGGCCTCGGTACCCAAAATGAATTCGTCCACAACTCAAGCAACATTTGAGGCCCGTCCCAGAACAGGATAGATAATGCTATATCCAAGTATTGATACAGGTCCTTCCGATTTTTCCGTGCTGTGGCAATCTCTGACAAAGTATCGTTCTTAAGCCACATCCACAATACCCTGTTTGAACGCGTATACATATCGCTGGTTTCTGATCGAGGTTCGTAGATTGTCGTTGGTATCTGTGGAAAATGAGATCAGCTTGTTATTGATGATCAGCAACGCTAAATCTGTTTAGCTCTTGACGTCAGAGTCTATTACAGCAACCGGCGGCTTGCTCAGACGAGTATGACTTCACGAACCGGCATTGACTTTTGTGTTGAGGCGGGCTTGAGCTTCATTCCGCAAGATGGACGCATTTTGCACGAATGCAAACGTGCACCCACGACGGACATATACGAGCAACTAGGAGATCTTAGAGTATTTATTCTAATACATATAGTAAATGTGCTATGTCCATACCCTGTCAACAACCTCTCGAACTCGCCAATCTTTTATGCGAGTGCTGCCGTGTCAACGTCATGTTCGATCTGTAGGAAAAGAGAGTAGATGATGGTCACGAGCTCGCGAAGTTCGGCAGCAATGTCCAATCTATAACTTGACTCACTCCGCTCGACAACTACTGCTTCTGATTGTAAGGTTCCGCTCTCAATAGCTTGCAAGTATTTGCTGGGGAATTCCACCCTGGTCAGATATACTCGACGGTGATGAGCTGAGAGCGAGTAGATTACGCGAAAAGCATCACTACGATTGCTGTGTCTCAGCATCGTTTTATCCCGATTCAGCATCATAGCCAGGACATCAGCATATTCTTGTGCGAATAGTTTCTCGTATACTTCACAACCAGTATTGCCCTCTCGACTCTTGCATTCAATGTTGATCACCGGATTTTTCGACTTACGTACGACTACCGAGCCGTCGTTGATCACTCTACACCCAGGATGCTGTTTACTCAGCTTGATACTGAGCGCGAGATGCTTTCGAGCCAGGCTCAGAACGAACGACTTATTGCTTCTGGCAGACCGTATACCTTGCACGACGTAGTCGAGAAGGCTGTACATGGCGTGCTCCGTATCAGATTCCAATGTGGCCTGCAGAGCTGAATCGACTGAGCCGACCGAGTTCGCACTGCTCGACCTCGGTATCGAAGCATCTGACTGATCCGTACTTGGCCGATCGTCTTTTATAGATCGATCAAGCTTGATCCGCTTGTGCACCACGTCTGCGGGACTTGGAGAATCATTCATCAGAGCATCATCTTCTGGCGATACCTTGACGCTGATAAGGTCGACCACTCGTTCGCAAAATTGGGCCAGTCGAGATACATTACCAGTGCCGTCATAAAGCCGAGAAAGAAATTCATCGTCCATTTTACGAGCATCGATGGTGATTGGTTCTAGAAGGCTAGCAAGTATCGGATCCTCGGACACAGGTTGTGAAAACTGCGGTCGCAGCAGTTCCTGCCACGGTCTCACCACATTTTCGACGTTAAGCATCTCAGTCTCCTTCGCCGTCCATTGACTGCCCGGGACAGTGATCCAGTGTTTCTGTGGCATAACTTTTGCTTGTGACAAAGTCTATCGTTGAAATCAGGTGTCGCTCTTCACAAGAGTCCCACTACTCGTGTGCATCCATCGCTGTATAATTTGTGCAAGAACGTATATGATATTTTCGAAAGTAGGTGTTCAAATAATGCCATTCGATTTGTGCAGAACTTAAAAGTTGTGTGCATTCGTGCAAATTCAAGCCGTGTAATTTTATGTGTAATTTCATTTTCATTCGTCGGGTAACGTGTCAATTTCGTGCAGAAGACACGGGAATTGGTGGTTTGTGACTATAGTAAGAGTCGTGTAGCAGTCACAATCAGGAAGTAGCTGTTGATTCAAAGCTGTAGGCTATTATAGCTATGTTGAAAGAGATAGACAGAGACCTGTCGCCAGCTCCATGTCATGCCAAAATTCATCGAATGTCGAGATCAGTGCGATATTTCCAGACTGATTCATGCCAAAGACCATGCCGACAGCTTGCAGCGTCTGTCCATCTGATGCTGGTCTGACAACGACACTACCTGAGTCGCCTTTCGCGGCGATATCGCTATCTCCAAACAATGCGACATCGCTATCTCCAACCAAGATGTGCGTTGTGAAAGTCTTCTCATTGTCTTCAAGGCCAGACCATATATACGCAGGATACTGATTCAGGACTCCGCGTGTCTTGTTGGTGACGGAGCCTATTTTGAGCAAGGTTTGACCTGGTAATAATTTTTCATGACTCAAAATGCTCGAAATTGTAACCTCGCCCTGGAACATGGGCCAATCCAGCGGCAGTAGGCAAATGTCTTCTAGCACAAATTTGATCTTATTAGTAGTTGCACGATGGACGGCCGATGTTTTTTGGCACATACCAAAGAGACCCCAATCACGATGTCGTCCATCGCTCGTGGTCAACACGGATGCTTCGTATTGACCTAACATGGTCTGTTCCGGTGAGGGAATCGGTTTCCCGACGAACTGAGCTGCTCCCTGGGACTGCCAGAACAGCATACCACTACGGTCAGATACTGAGGGTGAATAGATGACATCGTCATTGAGCTCAGCAGATAAAACGTGACCACACGTCAAACCAAATGTTCCTTCATCAGCGTCCTTCAAGAAGAGACACAATGTCCCAGCATTCGTCTCTGCAGCCATCGAAATGCTAGCGCCCGGTCTCGTTGTCTTGAAGTCTTCAAGTCCATGGCATGTATGCAGTAACAGTCGCTCGTACTGTCGCTTCTTCAGCGAGAGCTCCCGTGCTCTCTCTCGGAGATCTTGTACAGTGCTCGAGAACATAATCGGGTCCACCTTGACAACAACACCGACTCGCTGAGAAGACTGCACGTCCTCATTGAGAGCTCTACTCAAGGCTACGATCTCTGACTCAGGTGGCATGGTCTCCAAGCCAATATAAATACAAACACAAGGACGGGAGCTCTCGTCCGTTTGGGTGAAATTGAGGATAGTCCACCAGCCAGACCCGTACATCTCCAATTTCGCAACAATAAGTGCCTGTGCTCGTTCTATCACAGTATCCAGAACGACTGTTGTAGCTGGACGCATCCTGAATTTGACGAGACCCTCTAGGCGCGGCACATCGCAGAATTCAGCTTCCATGTGGTAGGGATATACGAAAGGGTGTATAGACCTGCAGCTGATGGGTCCTGCGAGAAATGCACTCAAGAATATCAAACAGTGCTCTTGAGTGGTGCCTGCAGTCTTCTGCAGGACCATGGACAACATGTGCCACACCATGAGGTCGAGAAACTCTTCACGAGCATCAGCTTCCTGCAGTGCTTTCTGTGCCACGTCCCGCCGTGTCTTGATCGTGACTATGATCCAAGCAGCCGAGAACGTTCTAAGGAAATCCTTCAGCTTCAAACCAGCTAGATCGTCTGTATCGATCTGCAAAATATGCGAATCGAGAGCAGTGTACACGGTACCCATCATGATGCCGGGTATATCGAGTAGATCTTGAAAGAAAAGCGTGTAGTCGGTCTTGGAATGGCCCTCAAACTCCTGCACAATCTGATTCGCGGCCTGGATTTGCTGAGAAGGCGCCTCAGCTGAGGAATCGATGGAGTCTTGAAGGTCACTCATCATTCTCAACTTGTGTTGATGACAAAAAAGAGTCTGGAATTCCAGATATTTATACTAGACCATGTATCGAGGCGCAGCGAAACTCTAGAGTCGTAAGTGGCTACAACCATTCGACGGGTTTATTGCAAAATTTCCTTTTAATTTCTACGATGATTAATTTACGATATTAATTCTACGAATCGAACTCACGAGTGTTTGTTTTGCATGTTAGTGGTTCTGGCCACCATTCATTTCGAGCTCCGTAGACGCAAATTGCCTCAATATTTGTGCATAAGAATGACTGATGAGCCATACCGGCATATTTTCGAGACAATCCGCGAAAAGATTGAGCACTTGTGCCAATTTGTCCTTCGCATTTCCGATACCTTGCACGATGACTCTGCCACCAGATTGCAAAAAGTCACGATCTGGCGGCATGTGAACACTGATGAGAAAGTCCTTTGAGGAGGAATTCGTGACTTGAGGTATGAATTTGACGTATGCCCAAATGACGAGAGCACTGTTGAACGCAGCGATGGGCTCATCAGTACTGTTGAGCGGTGTGTTTACCAGGGTATTATACAACCATGCCGCGTGATATAGTGCTTTGCGAGCACTAAAATTATTTCGCGACGCCCACGTCTGAACTTGTTGAACAGCAATATCGCCCTCAATCAGTGTCCTTCGACCTGCGAGCGAATGCAGGTTCATCATTGGCGCATGTAGCTCCAGCTGCAGTAAGTGATAAAGCAGTCCGCCTTGTCGACACATTGGTGTTTTCGTGACTGGTGAAATAACGAGATCGAACGCTCGACATATCTGATCTCGTCTAGCATTCTTGTTGTCGTTTTGATAGTGGGACTCCTGCCACGTCACGCGATAAAGACACAGCAAAAGAATGCAGCGACCCCATGCGTTCACATGGACCGTCTTTCCATCTAGGAGATTATTGATTGATTGTTGTATGGATAGTGGTTCGGGAGGTAGTCGTGATGCCAAAAACTTTGCTTTCCATGCCACTTCCGTCGGCGCATCCCAGAAAGCTTCGTCGCACGGTAAGGGACATTGCAACTCACTGACTGACATCATCGGAAGCATATTGAAATTACTGGCAAATGCACAATCGGAAATCCAGGCTGCCAAACCAATTCGTTTGCGCTCTTCCTTGTGTCGCCAGTCCAGCCAGCGTTGATGCAAATCGTCGTTAGGGTTCTCCGCCAATGCGTCCGAGTCGGCATTCGTCCCCTTAAACGCGCGATTGTCGATGAATCGTGATCGTCTAGTGTGCGTGACGAGGTGGCCGCGCATAGATTCCGCAATCTCCAAAGTACGCTTGTTGCCTTGAAACAGGCCCAACACTTGGCTGATGAGTAAGGACTGATTGATGCCAAGACTTCGGACAAGAGTGTTGTCCCGTTCGCATGATACTTGTATGGCCCGCCTCAGCAATTCCGAGAGTCCCAAAGTCAATCCTGGTGCGTGGTATCGACATCCAATCGTCAAGATTGCCAGAACGACCACACTGCTCGTTCTAGACACATCGAAGGTCGCTCGATGGAAGACCGGCCACAGGGGATGAAAATGCTCAAAATATAGTTGAACCAGGACATTTGTGATTTTGACATCTGGAAAATTTCGAATGTCGAGACTGATGGGATAGTAGCGTGCAATGTCTTCAAGGACGGAGCACAAGTCGTTTCGTACCTCTTTTGTCATTGACATGACTTGCATTGTGTTGCCTTCATCGTATTGACTAGCTGTCAAGGAGACTATAGGAAGCGCAAAGTCCGGGTGGGTTGTAGGCCGCCAATCGTTTGGCCAATCGCTTTCGCCTTCCTGTGGATCATCCTCTGCGGAGGTAGGACTCTCATTGCTGACTGGCGTGCCCTGACGTGTGCCTTGACGAGTTTGTGCTCGAGAGGCACGGTAGCCGGGTGTCATGCTGCCATCGACGTCCATGTCAAATCCGGGCAGATTCAACCAGTCCATAGCTGAATCTGCGATGCCGAGATCAAACGTCCATGGATAGAACGGCATCTCCATATCAAAGGATTTCTGAAAGTCATTCTCGCCTGTGAAGTTGACCGGCATATGCTCATCGACAGTCGGTACGACAGTGATAGCATCGCCCGCCATGGTATTTTCGTGACTGAGAATGCCAGATTCCGTAGAAATGGACTGCATATTCCGTCGATGCTCGCGTGGCATATCTTGTGGAGTCAAGAACTCCACGGGTAGTAACAAGTCAGTCACTTCTTGCTGATAGTCGGGCACGGTATTCTGTATCGGGCGATTGTCCTGAAGGTTGATCAATGTTTGTCCGGCGTCCAACTCGCGCAGAGCCAAGTCCTCGTGCTGTACCACGGGGTCCCCCTGGTAGTTTCCTGGATAGATGCATGCTTCCGGCTTGTTCTTCGATGTGCACGAAACACAAGGCAGCGTCCCGTCGCATCTAACCTTTTTCGCGGAACATTCCGTACAAGCTCGTCCAACTCGAGAACCAATGATTCGCGTATGTAACAAGTCACCAGAACCATTGTCATCGTGTAGATGAGCATGACGATTTAGAACGTCCCGTCTTGAGAAGCGCTTCTGACACACATTGCACTGATACGGACGACCTTGCGTGTGTGATCGTTGATGTCTCTTGAGATGTTCGCGCCTCGAATAAGTAGCGCTACAGTCGTCGCAGCTGAAGACTTGTGAGTTCGCCTTGCGCATCAGTCTCGTATAGCTCCAGGACCACGCAGTTGACTAATGCCTGCGTGCGAGGCAATCGCGTTTATGGTTTGTACTCGCGTGCCCAGATCATGCTTGTAATTCTATAACACAAGAAGATCAAGCTCACGTCTTGCCGCTATAAGAGGATCCTTTGTCCTGCCGTTTGCCGAGCGTCGCTCCGCACTACTTGCTCAAGATCTATGCTTGTAAAAAGAACGCTTGTATGGTGAATTAGCAGAAGTTGAGTTGAGTTGTGGGGACAAAGTTTCTGCGCGGGGAAAATTTTGCGCAACTCTGCACCGGCTCCACATTCCTGCTTCTGCTGCAGCAGGAAATCTTGTGAAGGACAACTGCAGATATACAAGTACATCTATGCAATGTCGGAGTTGTTTTTCGCACCACAGGCAGTGATTGAATTGGATTGTGTCATCATCACAGACGGAATGACAGAAAGTTGTGGGTGGTAAGTAACATATATTGCACATTTTCGATGTAAACGCTAAATAAGAGAATGAAGGTCATCTTTACAATAGAGGTCCTTGAGAATAGGCCCAGTCAGGCTTCTTCCCATGAGCTCTGGCCGCTCGTATGTCACCGCTCCTGGCGTGACCTTCAAAGTTCTCAGCTCGCGCGGCGCGACCACATAACTCGCCGAGCTTGCCACTGACCGTGACGCTCTTGACTTCCTGGTATGTGCAGGTCTTGAGATACTTTCCCACCCATAAGCCTCCAGTATATCTGGCAGCGCCTCGTGTCGGCAGAACATGATTCGTGCCGATAACCTTGTCTCCATACGATACGCAAGTGTTCTCTCCCAGGAACAGAGCTCCGTAATTTGACATCTTGGTCAGGGCATCTCGAGGTGTTTGTGTGAGAATTTGGACGTGCTCGGAAGCATATTCATCCGCAAGTGCATAGGCCTCGTCCATATCCTTTACAAGTCGAACCTCGCCAAAGTTGGCCCACGAGACAGAAGCGATAGCTCTGGTCGGCATATCTATCAGGATTCTGTCGACGTCACGGACCGTGTCTCTTGCAACCTTTTCCGAGTTCGTGATGAGTACTGCAGGCGTGTCTGGCCCGTGCTCAGCCTGTGACAGAAGATCTACAGCACATGTAAATGAATCGGCTTTCTCATCGGCGACAATTAAGACCTCTGTTGGGCCTGCAAACAAGTCGATACCAATGTCACCAAACAATTGTCTCTTGGCTTCCGCCACGAAAGCATTGCCGGGTCCTGCTAAGAAGTTGACCTTTGGAATGGTCTCCGTGCCGATGGCCATGGCGGCTACAGCTTGAACGCCTCCGAGGATGTGAATCTCGTCGGCGCCTGCAAGGTACATGGCAGCAATGGTAGCTTTTGGCAGCTGACCCTGAATGGGCGGCGTGCACGCAACCACTTTTCGGACGCCGGCCACTTTTGCGGTGATGATGGTCATATGAGCACTCGCAAGCAAAGGATAACGTCCTCCGGGTATGTAACAGCCAACTGCATCAATGGGAATGTTCTTTTGTCCCAGGAAAACTCCAGGTTGCACTTCCGCTTCGAAGTCTGTGATGCTCTTGCGTTGCAATTCCGCAAACTGCCTTACATTTTTCTGTACTTCCTTGATGTCGTCGATAGTCTGCTTGGGTACTGCCCGGATCACTTCTTCGAGTTCTGCTTTCGACAACTTGAACGATTTGGGTGACCATTTATCAAACTTTTCCGAGAATTCTCTGACGGCGCTATCACCTCGTGTGCGAATGTCCTTGATGGCATTCTCAACTATAGTACGCACTGCGGTAGACTCGGCAGTCTTGCCCGAGGTAGCTTCCACTTGAGGCGCTTTAATCCAAGACATGATTCAGCAAAAGATCAAGTGATTGTCGAGCGATTGTATGAATCCTCTCCAGACTGAAGTTTGTCCCAAGCTGTCTTATAATCAACTTACTATTCGCTGTCCTCTTCACATTGTCATGCACCAAGGAAAATCAATGTGGTGGAGAACGGCTCCACAAGTTGTTATCCCACCGGGAGTTGAATTCTTGGGCAAATAGCTCAGATCTGTAGCTATAGCTATAGCTACAGCTATACCTCTAAGGTAGACGAGTACGAGTCAAAACGATACAGGATTCAGTTTGTGTCAAAGTCGAACACGAGGATATATTGCGTTATTTGGAGTCCCATTCATGGACACAAACAACTTCCCTCCGGCCAGGAGAATCGTGACGAAACACAACGACAAAGCTAAAGCACTTTACGAGATGGAAGCATGCCCGCATTTCCAGTCTAAAGACAAAGATGCAGAGTTTCACTTTGTCTGGAAGACGACTTCATTCCCTTCCGATCTCGATGAAGTGATGCCCGAGCGAAGAGGAGAAGTACATAGCCCGGGAGGCTCGCTCTGTCGTATAGTCGACATGGTACGTCTGTAATGAAGAACTCTGAGAAGACGAGAGAGCTCAACCAGATTTTAGGCACCTCACAGTACGTCTCCAATGCATAGGACTGTCTCTCTCGATTACGGCATACCCATCTCCGGAAAATTGTGGATGGTGCTCGACGACGGCGTGGAGGTAGAAATTCGTCCCGGTGACACGGTGGTACAGCGGGGTACGATCCATGCTTGGGTCAACAAGTCGGATGAATGGGCACGCATAGCATTTGTGTTGATTGATGCCAAGCCTCCACTAGTCAATGGCAAATCATTAGACGATCCAGGTTTCCAGTTGTAGATGAGTAGATTACTCGTTCTGCCACCAATCATTCGTCAAGATCTTGGGTCAAACATCTTCGTCCATGTGTAAATAGATTCAAACATGTTCCCTTTGCTCTTCAAGACGTTGTACAATGCAAAGTTCTGTGCTGGACAATGCAAGCTGAGCTGGATTTACCTGATGGCTCCGGGAGTTCGGGAAAAATCAGGTCAAACATTTGTCTGGGAGAAGAACGTCTTGTGTTCAGGCGTACGCGTGTAGACGATATATATATATGTATACGAATCGCTCCTCTGAAGACCCACATAATCCCAACGTACGAACAAATTGACAAATCCACCCGACCACTAACAATGCTCTCACCACTGCCCACCGATCTCGTAGTGGAAGATTTTTGGAGCTAGACGCCCAGCAGTGGCTCTCCAGAGCTTGCTACTTCCGCTGACTGCGCAGACTCCGCTCAGCATTCCATTGATGAAGTACCACTCAAAGGTACTATTGCCCGCTGGCCGCTGGGACCTATCCAAGTCGTGGTTGACGGGACGATGAGGTGGCATGCGATTATAGTTGGTCGGCCACCATTCCGGGTTCTGATTTATCTGTTGAATGCTCTCGGCCTCACGACTAGCTTGCGATTCTTCCGGCGAAGTGTCCACTAAGTTGTCTGCATTGTGTAGACTCTGATCAGGTTCATGTTCACCCGTTGTGTGTAAATCATAGCCCGCTAGCAATTTCAGGACGCCATGGGTAGAGTCTGTGGTGACTGAATTGCCATTGTCAGTAATGGTTTGTATGCGCGAAGACATGCCGATACGATTCAGCTGTAGTCTATAGCGTCACTGATTTACTTGTACTGGAGCGCGCAACCGTGTCGCCTGCCTTGAACTATAGCTGAGGTTTCTTGAACTATGGCTAAAGCGAAGCGACAAGACTGCTAGTGCGCATATCACGGAAGCATGGAATAGTGACAGCTATAGCCCGGCGGGCGCGTCTGTGTAGGCTTTGAAGTGATTTTGCGGAGAAGAAGAAGAGCGGAGGCGGTGGGTGATGGTAATTTTTATGGGGAAAGTGGGCGCGGGGGCGTCGCTTAGATAGCTCCCATAATTAGTATTGTACATTACTCGATATCACAAAAGTACAATCCTACACGGGGACAGAGACCATCGATCCTTAACATAGATCATTCATCATAGACATTGCTAACCCGGCTAAAATGGTTGTCCTAGAAGATGTCTACAAACGCGTCGGCTCGACTAGGACTGACGGGCGATGCGAGAATATCATCTACAGGCGCAAGATGCTCACACAGCTGCACAGGTCTGTCAAGCAATTGTCCGCAAAGCTCGTCGCAAGTCTCGGTCGTGTGGGTGGTAGTTCTCCGGTACATGCTTATGCTGAGATCGCACAAATTCTCAAGGCCATCGAGGCTCACTTCAATCAACTTGACAAGAAGAATCTATCTCGCGCTTCTGAGAGCATTGTTTTTGTACCGGTAGGCACAGTCTTCATCGTGTTTGATACTTCGGTAAATGTATTCTACAATGCGCTTGCACCACTGAGTTCTGCCATTGCATCTGGCAATACCTGCGTACTGAGTCCTGCGGTACAAAGCGCGGAAATCGTAGGACTCCTATCAGAAATCATGAAGCCTCTGGATCAAGACTCTTACCTCGTGTTACACGAGACTCCTACTGCATTACCAGAACGATTCCATATAGATACTCTGCTCTTGCAGACTGCCGAGGCGGCATCAGTTCAGACCCTGAGAAAAGCGCTGACTGAAACGCGATCAACGACCAAGGTCATCGAGTGCTACTCCGGACCTTGTTGCGCCATTGTCGATCGTACAGCAAATGCTGAGATTGCCGCTCGTCAAATCATCGCCAGCAAGACGTTCACCGCTGGTCAAAGCTATGCTGCTCCAATTGTCATTCTCGTACACGAATACATCGCAGATTCATTCACTACAGCGCTGATGCATGCTGCGGCTAAATTACCAGCCGAACAGCTCGCACCTGACACTTTCGCCAAGGCTGTAGACTTCATCGACAATACAAATTTCGAAGAAAGTGGCCCCACAATGCGAGGACTGATTGACAGGAAACAAAGACGAATGGGTATCACTATTATTGGGAATATTTCCAGCTCTACCACTCTTCCTGCACCTAGGGGACCCATGATAGCGATTCGGAAAGTTTCGTCCTTGGATGACGCGATTGATACTTGCAACGGTATTCTGAACAATCAGTTGAGCGGTGCGAAGTACTTGTTTGCTTCCTTAGAAGCCGCAAAGTACCTGTCTCAATTCATCAAGTCTGTCAATACATATGTCAATTTCATACCTATGGGTCTGCTGATTGGAGCCCTGCCAATCTACGGCAAGTCCGACATTGTGAATCGTTTTCCATCTGCAATGTTTTCTCGCGTCGGAGAATACTCGCATGCCACGCCCGAGAACATCGCCTTCCAGGCCGCAAGAGGCTATGGCGAATTAGCTTCTGTCCAACAGTTTGTGAAAGAAACACAACTGCAGCCCGTCAAGCAGAGAGAAGGTGCAAGAACGGATTTCTTTGTGCAAGGTATCAAGGTGATGATGGGGACTGTAGCTTTGAGCGCCGCCGGCGGCGTCTTGGGTCTTTTGTTTGCCGTCTACAAAGCTTATCAGGTTTATGTTAGATAGATTGAGCGTTGCCATTGTAGTCTATAAACTCTGTTGATATTGACAGGAGTCCGGTCCATATATGGCCAAACGACTCGTGCCCGCTGAAGCAGTCTTGATTCAACTCTGTACACAAGTCATACCACGTTGGATCTATTCTTGCCAACACGAGCTGAAATCAACGCATCCATGCTCAGACTCGATCGGGCTGTTTACTTGACTTACTCTGCAAACCGCTGGAGCCGAGTTCGCGGCAGCTGGAGAATCCCAGAGATGCTACCCCACAAATTTGCGGGGACAGGGTTGCGCCTCCGCCGGCAAGGAAGATCTACCACCATCAAATGTTGTATTACTAAAACTCTTTGCACTTGTTCTTGTCTAAACACAAACACAGTGTCATCACTGATAGCTGTTTCAGAACAACTCATAATATCTAAGCGATTTGGACACGCAAGATGCACGTCATTATTGTTGGCGCGGGCATAGCAGGACTGGCCAGTGCAATTGCCCTCAAGGAAGATCACAAGGTCACTATAGTTGAGAAGAGCCGACTCAAGTCAGAGACCGGGGCAGCCATTCATCTAGGTCCGAATGCATCCAAGATTGCACTCAAATGGGGACTCGATCCGAAAAGAATTGGGTCCGTTGAGGTTACGCGCGTGATTGAGCGAAATGCACAAAACGAGACGCTGCTCGAGTTTCCCATAAATGCGAGGGAAAAGTTTGGTGGACCGTGGCTGCTGAATCATCGCGTTGACCTTCACAATGAGCTCAAGAGATTGGCGACTGAAGGAGACAATGCCGCGGAACTGTTGTGCGGAAACAAGGCGGAGGACATCAATTGCGAGGAAGCGATCGTGACTCTGGAGGGGGGAGAAACGATTTCTGGCGATCTCATCGTCGGGGCAGACGGCATTCATTCTATAGTTCGAGATTTTGTCCTGGGGAAACAACTTCCAGCAGAGCCTTCAGGACATTCAGCATATCGCACGCTCGTACCGGCAGACAAGATCCCTGAAAAGTTCAAGTCTCTTTTGCAAGGCGGTCTGACAGTCTGGCTAGCAGGTGATCGAAGAATCGTGGCATACTGTTGTCGAAATATGACGTTGCTCAATATTGTGGCGATGATACCAGATTCCGTCCTGCATGAGAAGAGTGTAGAGTCCTGGAGCTCTGACGGTGATTTGACGCACCTTGTTCAGTCATTCAAAGGTTTCGACCCAGATATTCTAGAACTCTTGGCAGCTTCAGGTTCTTGTGGTCTTTGGCAATTGAACGATAGGTCGCCGCTCGATACTTGGGTTAAGGGCCGTACATGTATCGTAGGAGATGCAGCGCATGCGATGCTGCCGCATCAAGGACAAGGTGGAGGTCAAGCTATCGAGGATGCAGAAGCGCTGGCATATGTTCTCAAAGGCCGCACGCGCGAGACTGTGCCTCAAGCACTGGAGAATCTCGAGCTCGTCAGGCTCGAGCGCGCTTCACGTATACAGGGCTATTCACGACAAATCGCCCTCGGTGTCAAGACACAAGGAGATGGTCAAGTACAAACGCCCCTCGATGCTGCCAAGTTCTCAGAATACAACTATGGATACAATGGTGTACAAGATTGGATCGAGCGGAACCAGCTTGTGTTGTCAAACTAGTCCCATGCTTTTGTAGCTGTAGCATGCGATTCATTTCTGTTCTATTGCTTCCTTTTCCCTTCGACCATGGTAGCCATTCTTTTGTTGTGCTTTTCAATAGTACGACTTCTTGCTATGATTGGCGCCGGGATTTATCGTGTTCAGTCATGCCACGACATCGGCGCGGAGCCGGCGACGACATGTCTGCAACGTTTTTGTGCCGGTGGGTCAACAACACTTCATCTCGAAAGATACTGTGGCATCAACAATGTGAGCTATGTTTACCTCTCGATAGCCCTCAATCAGATGCTGTCGTCGTGAAGAGCTTTGTTATCGAGATCCACTAGTAGCAGGATGAGTGCTCGAGTCGTCCTGATCACGGGATGCTCAGCTGGAGGAATTGGACACGAACTGGCGAGACAATTTCACCGGGCAGGCTGCAAGGTTTACGCTTCAGCACGCAATACTGACAAGATCACGGGCCTCGACCAAGCAATCATGAAAATACCACTAGATGTAACTCGTAAAGAGTCGATAGATGCCGCTGTGGCGAGGATCATGAAGGAGACATCACGTATAGATGTGCTTGTCAACAACGCAGGTCAAGGATTCGTTGCACCAGTCATTGAAGCAGACATGGACGGCGTCAGAGCAGCATTCGAGACCAATGTCTTTGGCTTGCTGGCAACGACCCAGGCAGTCGTGCCTCACATGATCAAGCAAGAAAGTGGTCTCGTGGTCAATATCGGCAGCATGGTAGCATACAAAGCCACGCCATGGGGAGGAATATACAGTGCCACAAAAGCAACCATACACTCACTGTCGGACGTCATGTCCCTCGAGCTCAAGAACTTCGGTGTCAAGGTCATGATTGTCGCGCCCGGTGCCATCAAATCACTCATTGGCGTTGCCAACATGGAGAGACTGACGCCCACGACAGTACACTATGAAAGTGTTCTCGACAAGATCACTGCACGAGCCAACACCAGTCAGCAAAATAGCACCACGGCTGAAGAACTGGCCAAGGAAGTCGTAAAGAATGCTTTGAGCAGCAATCCGCCTCGATATCTGACGACTGGTGCGACTACTTGGAAGTTTTCGCTCATGTACTACCTTCCTACCTTTCTCAGTGATTGGTGGGTCGCGAACTTGTACGGCAGTGATCGCGTGACGCGCATGCAGCGTCAAGCTTCCAAGCTATAGAATAATGCCATTCTTTGTACAAATTATATCATCTCATATAGTCTGTTTATGAGTCTACTAGCAGACCTCCATTGACGTGCAAATGAACACCATTCATCCACCTCGCTTTCTCATCTGCGAGCACTCCAACAGCGTAAGCAATTTCCTCTGGTTGTCCCAACCTCTTTTCAACCGGTGTCATGTCAATCGTGCTCTGTAGGACCTTCATGGCCTCTTCTCCAGCTGCCGCAAAGCCTGCAGTCATTGTTGGACCAGGGGACACTGCATTGACTGTACATCCGTACTTGGGAGGCAATTCTTTCGCCCATACTTTTGTGAAACAATCAACCATGCCTTTCGTGCCGGAGTAGATGGTCTGCAACGGTGGTGCACCTCTCGAGGTGGCAGACACAATGTTGATAATTCTGGATGGTCGCGTCAAATGCGGGAGTGCCAGTTTTGTCAGTAGAAACACGCCTCGTCCGTTGAGATTGACCAAGTGCTCAAAGTCCTCAAGCGTAGAGTCTTCCAGTGTCTTGTTGACTGCGAGTGCAGCATTGTTCACAAGACAGTAGATATCGCCGTATTTCTCAACAGTGGCATCAATTAATGCCTTTGGGCCTTCCACCGTGCTCAAATCAGCTTCGACAATGATGCCTTTTCCGTCACAAGAGTCCAGTACTTCTTGTGCCTCGGACTTGAGAGAAGCGAAAGGATAGTTCACCACGACAATTGCTCCTTTCTCTGCCAATTCGCGACATATCGAGGCTCCAATTCCCGAGGACGAACCGCTCACGATGCAAACCTTGCCTGCGAGTGTGCTCATCTATGAATACCACGGCTTCTATACAAGCATAGACTATACACCGTCGCTCTACTCGAATGAATAGATGATGAGTACAAGTGCAAACCACAATCAAGGAAGACTAATGAGCGGCTCCACATGCTTCAGATGGTAACTTTTCTCCAGATGAAGCCACCCGGTGGGTGACACCATGGCGGAGAAAAGTTTATCTCGTGATGGCGACTGAGGACATGAGTGGAGCCTGCGTAGCCATTGTCAACCGCAAGCTTGTGCATAGCAACATCAGGACACAAGATTGTACGGCTGAGGATATCAAAGTATACTCGATTCTGATTTGAGGTCACGAGCATTACATGTCTGACGAGAACAGTCGCTTCGACTATGCCGAGGCAGATCCACACCCGATGCCACCCACGGAAGCGCATCTCGCACAACAACCGCCAGAAACCACTGGCTACGTGGTCAATCACTTGATGTATCGCATCAAAGACCCGAAAGTGTCAATACCATTCTATGAGGATGTACTTGGACTGCGGCAGCTCATGAAATTCAATACTGGTCCCTTTTCGATCTATTACATGAGTTATCCCAAAGCAGGTGACACGCCGCAGAGTAGAATGGCAAACATGCAGTCGGATCAAGGACTGATTGAATTGATTCACCTTCACGGAACAGAGAAAGATCCAAACTTCACCATATTGAGTGGCAATGAGCACGGGAACTTGGGTTTCGGACACTTGGGTTTGTCGGTGCCGGACGTACCCACGGCCATGCGACGGTTACGAGAAATGGGAGCCACCATCATCAAGGACGTGGACGAGACGCATCCACGGGCACTTGTACTGACTGATGAGAAAGTCCTGCCGGGTGCGGGATTCATGAATCATGTATATACCAAGATTGGGTTCATTGCCGATCCAGATGGATACTGGATAGAAATTGTGCCAAAGAATGGATTTGCATGAGAATCTATATGTAATTGATTATTGCACGACAAATTAATGCCTCCAAGAACTGTTCATTTCTGTATTCTGGGTGTTGCCCAACAAATATGAAAGATAGAGACAGCATATATACACGGATGAACTTTCGAAATCACACTTGACATGGCCTTTTTGTCTCATTGTGCAATCGAAGTAAATCACTACAGAAAACTATATACTGATAAAAGGCATAAGTTGTGACGAACTATTGGGTTCTCACAGAACTCAACACTTGAGGTGTGTCGAAACGTTGTATGATTCACCGACTCGTTTACTCGTTCGTTTCTCGATCATCGTTCCACTGGATCCATCTGAACATGGACATCTTCCAGGCTGCTTGTCTTATACGCTGACCCCAGATGTAGAAAGGTATCCATCCCAGTAAGAGTATGGCAGAGATGGCAGCCATCTCGCCAAAGGCGTTCTGGTAACCACTCTCGAACGCCCAGGTATTGGTGTAGAATGAGAGCAGGAACCCGACCATTGCCTTGAATCCGAGCAATGCGGTAATGCACTCTCCGGCAATCGGTTTGTAGCAATCAATCACATACACCAAGGCAACATTTGTGCCCTGGACGATCGAGAAGGAAATCATTCCACTTGAGACGACCGCGGTCCAGTAAGTCAATCCATGCTGGACGCCGATGCCGTACAGTGCGATACCGATGGGACAAGTGATGACGGAGATCATCATTGCCGGCAATCTCATCTCCGGTTCCCGAATGCCGCCGTTTCGTCGCGTGCCCCAATTGGCGACCATGTCCGAGATCTTGCCACCAAAGAAGATACCGAGGAGACCGCCAACGGCACCTCCAAGGTTCAGGAGACCGACTTGCCAACCGACAAAGTTCCAGGGTGGCGAGCCATAGGCCACGGCAATGTTACTCGTTACCGCGACGACGAATCCGACGGTACCGGAAAAGACCAGGGTGGCCCATAGAACAGGAGGCAGGAGCACCACACCGCATGGACGGAGGAGCATCTTGAGCACCGACTCCTTGGTGTATGTGCCACTGTAGAAGCGCAGGGACTGGACGTAAGAGTCCTTCTTGACGGACGCCCCGTCGTCCCTGTGCTGCTCATTCTCGAGACGTCGGAAACTCGTCTCCGGGAACGTGAAGATGACGAGCAAAAGCACGAGACCGATGAGGCCGGCACCGAGAAAGAGCATGTTCTGGTAGGTGCCGTGCACGGATCTCGAGAACATGCCGTCGATGAATGTTCCGACGGCAACGCCGAGCGACAGGAAACAATTGTAGGTGGCCATGGACGAGCCGCGCTCATGTAGGAACCAAATGTCCGCAATGGTCAGTGGAGCGAGCGACTCGCCCGCACCGGCCGCCAGACCGAGTACCAGTCGCGATGCCAATTCCGCACCATACGTCTTGGCACAGGCTCCCCAGATGGCGGCGATAAAGTAGAGTGCAAAGCTGGAGACGTAGATGGGCCTTCTACCAAACTTGTTGATGAGTGGGTTCCAGAGCATGATGCCGATACCCTGGCAGAGTGCGGCACCAGTAAAGAAGTATGCCACCTGAGCAATCTTGCCCGGCACCGTCTCCTTTGTGCCGTACTGCAGCGCGACCTTGACGATGATGACGGTCGGCCCTGCGGCGAGAAAGTTGCAGGTAAAGACGGCCAAACACGCCAGTATGGTCACATACATCTTTCTGGCGTAGCTCCAATTCAATGGATCATTTGGATTCTTGGTCGGCGTAGGGATCAGGATGATTTCACCCGTGGTGGCATTGTTGAGACGTACCGACCCGTGCGTGCGGTACCTCAGCAGACCGCCTTCCTTGCTGTCGCTGCTACTGCTGAAGCCCAGACGTGCTTCATCCATCGGCTCAATGGCCGCCGTCTCATAGTGCTTGGTCATGTGCTTCGGGTCCTCCGAATAACTCGGGGAAGTGGCCATAACGTGATGTACAAGGAATTTTCAGGGCTTTAATTGACTGGCAAGCTATCGACGTGCGATATCTTTATTGTCTGTCTCGATCTTCTCTGTCAAATATGAGCTACCAGAGGCCATAGATATAAGCAAGCATGTCCTGGAAGGCAGCCACTCTGGCACCGCCCGTCCGGTGGGTTGAAATCTTAAGCGAATTTTTTTTGTGTTTGTAATTCAGTGTCTGCAGTACTTCTTGGCAGGTTGCGCGGGCGCGGGCGCGGGGAAAAGCCAATACCCATCTGCAGGATTTCCAATCTGCTCAGCGCAGGATTCCCTCGCTTCTGATTCGTGCACGCGATTCTTGTGCCAGGTTTCACAAAATGCCACACTTACCCCGCAATTTGTGGGGTAATGCAGATCGGCGCGACTCTCCTTCATTCGAGAGTCCAGTAGCTGGTGAATCGTGCTAACGAAGAGTACTGACCGCGGCACCGATGTCGAATTGAGACACCGGTGGGGCACTCGATACAGTAAATCACAAGGTCAATTCTGTGGGGAAAATCTCACGACTCTCGAAACGACAATGCACGCGAGGCGTAGCACGGTAACTGAAATGCATAGAACGATATTCGGGATCCAATGCTAGTCTACCCGGTGGACGTGGACCTTGGAGACCCGGCCGCAGTCCGAGGCCTCCTGCAAATCGTATATGCCTGCTTCTATGATGCCGAGATTAGGCACTTTCGCTAGCTGATTCACGATGTTGTGTAATGTGGGCAGCTGCTCGAATGTAGACTCTGTAATCTTCAAGGTTGCTGCAGCAGTACTGACCTCCTTGTATAGCTTGATCTCTTGCGGTGTCTGAGCTGGAGGCATCTTGACACAATACTCGGCATCGGCCTGACCTGGTCTACCAATCGCCGGCATGTAACGATACGCCAAGTTACCATCCACCATGGGATGCGTGTATGCTTTCTTGGCCAAGAGTTCCGGATGCGTGGACGACTCCTTGGCGCCCGCAAAGTCGAGCTCGAGGAAATCGTGATGATCCCATGAAAGCGTGTACTTGTCACCCTCTACTTTCAGATCGGCAAATACTTTCGGAAATCCGAGCTCTTCACGACCAGTGACGATCGGATCACACAGAGACTCGAAGAGTACTGCTAAAAATGAGCCTCTTTCTCCCGATGCTTTGTGCACCACGTTTCCGATATAGACTCCGCAAGTATTGTACCCACGACCCGCCAACCATGGCAAATTTCTAAGATTCATCACCTCATACATCAACGTCGGCTGTACATCAGGCTCGACCTCGAAGCTCTGCGGCAGTATAGAGTGCATCGCTTCTCTCGTCGTCTTGTGCACTATTCTTGCGAGATGCATTCGCGCTTCCGGCCATGTCGTGAACGGTTTGCTTGTGCGCAAGTCTTGCCTCGGACTCGCAGCTGCACCAAATCCTACAGGTTGTCTGTGGTATAAACTCATCTCTACACGTCTTCTTTCCTCCGTGCAGACTGGTCAAAAATCGTCTGCTATTGTCTCTTCTGGATGAGCACGATATCTCCACATTAGATATTCGACTGCAACATACCCCACATTTACCGGATCTGTGGGGTTCTGCAGATTATTTTACGTCTCCACCGCCGGAGATATGCATCTGCAGCTGGAGGGGCAAAAGGTAGACAGCGGTATAGGGTGAAAGGAAGCTGTAAAGAGATAACGATACTGACTACTATATCAGACTGCTCGTGATCGCTATCACGCAGTCGTAAAGAGTAGCTCAAGGCTGAGACAATGCCGCACGCTACGTATGCAGAAAAGGTCACGGAAAATGGCGTGCAAAAATCCACTCCGGTGCTCTTCTTTTCGCACGGAAGCACAATGATGCTCGGAGAAGAGTCTACTTCTGCAGACTTCTGGCTGGAATGCGGCAACGAGGCACTAAAGCGCGGCGTCAAGCAAGTCGTTCTCATGGGTGCTCACTGGGAGTGTCGTGGCAACAAGATCCAAGTGGCCCGTAAGGTCAATCCGGCACTGAGTCCAATCGCCTTTGTCGCGCCGGAGAAATACGAAAACTACAAGATCAATGTCGACACAAAGTTGGCGGACCGCGTGGTGGACGTGCTGGACAATGCCGGGTTCGAGGTATCGCCGAATGACGATTTCGACTGGATTCATGATACTTTTCTCATTCTCATCCGCATGTTTCCCAAAGGATGCCCTGGCGTCACTACCGTATCCATGAACGCCCGCTTCGACCCTCACTATCACCTCAAGATTGGTGCGGCACTCGCACCGCTGCGCGACGAGAACATCCTGCTCATCGGCACTGGAGGTGCAGTACACAACCTCTACCGCAATCACTGGTCAGACATGCTGCTATACCGGGACAATTTCGCACAGCCCGTGCCGCCTGAAGATGCACTCATGGAGTTTAGACAGACGTTTGAGGATGCCATGACGAAGAACTCCGGACCAGCTCTCGCAAGAGCCATCACGCGTCTCATGAATCATCCCCAATTTCGCGACGCCCATGCCACCGATGACCACTTCATTCCTGCGTGCTTTGCCGCTGGCGCGGCCTCGCGTGAAAAGGATATCGGTACACAGAACATCATGGGTGCCGAAACGTGGGAGCTCGTATCTATGTGTAATTCGCAATTCAGACTCGGCGACTGGTAGATATACAATCCTTTTCTTCTTCTTCTTCATGAAAGTCATTTCGTATATATAAATTCATCCTTTCACTGCAACTGCAGTGGCTGAACAGAAGCTACGATATGTGTCCCTCTTTTCATTTCATTGACATGACGAATTTCAATGCTTTCAACAGTATAGATCGTCTGAGCTCGTTTATGTATATGCGATCGAGCTCTTATGTACAGTGACAACCTTGATTTGCGTAAAGCTCATGATACCCTCGACACTGTTGAAGCGACCAAAGCCGCTGTTTTTGAAGCCACCGTGAGGGACGTTGGGCTCATCTTGCACAGTCATGGCATTGATGTGTGTCGCACCGGCTTGAATCTTGTTGCCAATTTCGATGCCTTTCTCGAGATCCTCGGTAAAGACAGAGGAAGACAAGCCGTACTTTGAAGAATTAGCGAGCTTTACTGCTTCCTCGATCGACGACACGCGAACAACGTAAAAGGTATGTGCGAATGACTCCTCCGTGTAGATGCGCATTGACGGCTTTACATCAGTCAGAATTGTTGGTGTACTTCCCGAGGCGTCACCAGACAACAAGCTAGCGCCGCCACCTAGGGCGTCTTCAAGCAATGTCTTGTACTTTTCCGTACCGGCTTGGCTGACTAGAGCCAGACCAGATTGACGCAGTCCAGATTTTGCAGCCACGTCTCCAAGAGTCTCGACAAACTTATCGTAGACAGAGTCCAAGACTAAAACACGCTCGGTAGACATACATATCTGACCTTGATTCAGCCAGCCTCCAAGCAAGCAATGACTGGCGGCAGCTGGAAGATTCGCATCCTCAAGCACTATAGAAGGTGCTTTGCCCCCGAGCTCGAGAACCACTGGCTTGAGATGCTTTCCACAAAGTCCTCCGATGATGCTGCCAACCGCAGTCGAGCCAGTAAAGTTGACGTGACGGATCCTATCGTCCGAGATGAGACGTTCCGTGGCTGATGCAGCTTGATCGGTCGGTACAATCACAATATTAAGCACGCCATCAGGCAGGCCGGCCTTCTTGAACAATTCTCCCCACAGAAGATGTGTCTGCGGACTCAATTCTGATCCTTTCAGAATACAGCAATTTCCGCACAGGATGGGTGTGAGAAATGCCCTACAGGAAAGGATGATTGCGGCATTCCAAGGCGCAATGGCAAGCACGGTGCCGAATGGCACCCTTGTGACGAGCGCATGATCGCCTTGACTCAACTCCAGTCTATTAGCCTTCAAGACGCTGTCCACGACCCTCAATAGTTCATCAAACATCCCGATCGAAGTGTCCACATTGAAGTGTGCAAATGGCGGTGCGACGCCGACCTCTTTCTCAAAGGCCTGACAAAATTCTTCCTTTGCTTCGCGCAGTAAGTCTCCTGCTCGACGCACGATTGCCTTTCGATCGTCCAGCTTTGTGTCGGCCCATTGAGCCTGTACCCGAGCGCATGAAGACAATGCAGCGTCGATTTCATCCTTGACAGTCGTGCGCTCGCCATCGATCCATCCTTGTACAGTCGATCGGCCCACCATCCTCGAGTTGGCTGAGGCAATTGACTGCACGATTGACCAGTTGCTGAGCCTTGTGCGAGGGTCGCACGAGTTGTTATGTATATGTCTAGGTGAGAATGAACCTGTGAACTGCCGAAGCACGGAAGGAGATGAAAAAAACCCTCGAAAGCGGAAGTAACCTCGAAAGTGGGCGGCCGCCAAGACAATTTTTCCGGCTCCGTAGTTTCGAGTTCCGTCTGTTCGCTTATCCCCCGCATCTCGTGATTCGGATGGGATTCACTTTTTGTGTAACAACGACACACCGCGTCTTCTCCACTTCCCGGTCACTTCTATCATCTTCTCCGCTGTGCGGTACATGTTTTATTTATCTAGACTGTCAGGCATAGTAAGCTCGTCCTTCTCAAGCAGCTTTGATCGTGTTAGACATACAGGATGGGACTAATCTTGCGTGGAGACGAGGACTATGAAAGGGCACGCGTTGGCAGGGTATTCAATCACCGACGGCCGGCACGGTATCCTAAGGCAGTGATTGAGCCGACCACGGAGGAAGAATTGCGTGAAGCCGTGGAATATGCACGCGATCACAATATGAAGATCTCTATCCGTAGTGGAGGACACTCGTGGGCAGCATGGTCAGTCAGGTATGGAAGATGAATCGTTGGTCGTTATTCAAATGCTAATTTGACAGGAATGATACTTTACTCATTGACCTCGGAAAGTATCAGTACTTGACTTTCGACGAGGAGACCCTGATTGCTGTGGCCTCGCCGTCCACCACGGGCGAGGTCTTGAATGGCTACCTGACAAAACGTGGGTACATGTTCAACGGTGGTCATTGTCCCAGTGTTGGCATCGGAGGATTCTTGCTTCAGGGCGGTATGGGCTGGAATTGCAGATCTTATGGCTGGGCTTGCGAGTCTGTTGTTGGTATCGATGTAGTCATGGCCGATGGTACCTTCAAGCACTGCAGCACCACTGAGCATGCTGACATATTCTGGGCCGCTAGAGGTGCCGGACCTGGTTTCTTCGGTCTGGTCACAAAGTTCTATCTGAAGTGCAGGAAATACCCTAAAGGTCTGCTGGCGACGACTTATATCTGGCCTAAAGAACACTACGAGAAGGCGACAATGTGGATGCTCAAGAACAGCGACACATCCGACCCTGACCTGGAAATTGTATCACTGGCGCAGCACGACAATAGAGACGAACAGGCAAACACAGACAATATCTATCTTGTCCATGTTTTAGCATTCAAGGACACCCTTGAAGAATCCGCAAGCATACTGAGGCCTTGGCGCGAAAATGTGCCGGAAGGACACATTATGGCTCGTGTCGATTACAAGACTGAATTGATGGATGAGTACGAGCTTCAAAAGACCGCCAATCCTGAAGGACATCGATATATGGCCGACAACGGATACTTGGTCGGCAGCAATGCAGAAGTCATGGAGGCCATGCGACCAAGTATGACGGGCGTCCCCAACGGCAAGACTTTCATTCTCTACTACCGCATGGGACCCATGAAGAGTCCGTTGAGCGACATGGCACTATCCCTGCAATCCGACCACTACTACGCCATCTACTGTGTCTGGGAAAACGAGCGCGACGACGCCAAGTTCCAAGGCTGGGTCAGTCGCACGATGCAGCACATCGAAAAGTACTCGATCGGACAGTACCTCGGCGACTCTGACCACCAGCACCGTAAATCTTCTTTTGTCTCTGACGAAGCGTGGGACAAGCTGCAGGCTCTCCGAAAGGTACACGATCCGACGTGCAGAATCTCTTCCTACCTCGGTGCTGAACAAGGCGTCGACAACAGCTCGCCGTGGAGAGTCACGGAAAAGGCAAAGGCGTTGTATGCGGTAGTGGAAAAAGCGATAGTGAACGGCTCTTAGGAAGCGTTTTGATAATCCAGATGAACAGGGATTTTAGCAAGAGTCAGACATAGTAGGGATATATACGCGTTCTTCATTTGTAGATCCGAGCATCTTTGTATATAATGTTACATCTCTTTGACTGATGTTAAAACTTTTACTTGGGACCTTGACAACTGCAATTTGCAAATGAATTGCACAATCAACTTTGTTGGTATAACTTCTCGCGAAGAGGACGGCCACGAGTGTGAAGTATATCGATGAACCCTATAGCCACAGCACTGAGTAACTTACATGTCACAAGCAAGCTACAATTAGTCTACACATTTCACATCATGACTCAATAATCATGGCCAATTTTGGAGATTGCAAGAACTCTATCGATATCGCTTCACGATCGATCGTGTTAACGAGATCGACGCGGCTTGACATGAGAATGTAGCCACCGAACGCCATATGTACACGGACGCAAATCTTAAAACTGTCATGATTCACTAAAGACCGGAATGCAATGTACTGCGCCATACGCCGCCCCCTGGCCAACAGTTGGCGTCGTGATAGGATTCACTTGTCCGCCAGCGAATGCTTGCTCGGATATGCTCATGATCGTGTACATGTCTGGCTGCAGCTGCTATGAACTGACTTTGGAGAAATTCGCCCCGCCAGGGGAATTGCACAATAATGTCGTGGCAACAGCAACAGGATCGCTGTCACCGCAAGCTCGGCAAAATACACTCCGCGGCCTCCTCGAATGCTACCTGCTACAAGCATGCAATTACGGCAGTCAAATCTTAGAGCACTGCAGGTAGTGGCAAAGATACATTGACTACGTATAGACCGGACAACGAGGGATCTTCCGCATATGACTGCCGCCGGACCTGATTGACATTGGAGTCCAATGTGTACAAGTTTGCAGCATCTCAATGGCTGCAGCAATGGATGTATCGGGGACGTGTAAACGGACGCCGGTGAAGAGGCCGATGCCGATGTCTCTTCCTACAGTGACAGCGAAAACGCGACAACAAAAGGGCAAAATACAAGCATGTCATTGGTCAAAACCTTATCCGTCAGTATGAAGCGGAGAGCCCGGGCGGAAACTCAATCGGTGCCCGACGCCGCGTACGGAGCCGGTCCACAAGACAACTGCAGCTGCAATGAGGTAATTGTCGCTACTTTTCTAGCTATATAAGAGCGACACGGCGTGTGTAATCCTTCAGTATCTTGAGTGTTCTGGCTTCATGCGACGACCTTGTTTTTAAAGTCGAATATTCCACCGCTGGGGCTTGAACGCAACTTTGGACTCGTGAATACAAGATCGCATCATGCCTGGAGAAAGAGTGCTCATCTGCGGTGCCGGCGTGGCCGGCTCGGTGCTCGCGTACTGGCTAGCAAAATCAGACTTCGAGGTCAAGGTCATTGAGCGCTCCCGTCAATTTCACAAGGCCGGCCAGGGAATTGAGATTGAACAGCCGGCGCTGCGAGTTGTCGAAGCGATGGGCATCATGGGAGAGTTGCGCAGCATCAGGACCGGCGAGGAAGGTTTCCAACTGGAAGATGAGAATGGCCGCATTCTTGCCTCAGCTCCCTTTGATGGTCCTTTGAGCTTGACTGGTGCACTTGAGATGATGCGCGGCGACTTTGTCGAGGTCCTGCACCAAGCCGCCAACAAGTCTGATCGGGTGACTTATCAGTACCAGACAACACTGATCAGCTTGCGACAGTCGGAGAATGAAGTGGTCGTCGAGCTTGAGAATATGGTCGACCATCAAATCAGTACGGAGACGTATGACTTTGTCATTGGCGCTGATGGTGTTCGATCAAAGATGAGAGATATGGCCATGGGCACCACGGAGGCGCTCGATTGTATGAAGAGCATCGGAGCATACATTGCGTACTTTTCAATCCCAAATGACGACAGGGATTGGCCCTATGCACGTCTTTGCAACTTCAACAATCACCGCATCGCATGGGTCAGACCGGTGAAGAAGGACTCCGATGTCACATCCGTCTACTTGATTCACTTGGCAAAGCACGTTCCTTCACTCCACAAAGCGAACGCTGAGAACGATCGTCAGCAGCAAAAGCAAGCATTTGCGGATGTGTTTAGTGGACTTGGCTGGGATGTGCCGCGCATCGTCGATGGCATGCTGGAAGCGAAAAACTTCTACTCGGACGAATTGAAACAAGTCAAGCTACAATCGTGGTCGACTGGCAGAGTAGCCTTGGTAGGCGACGCAGCCTGGGCACCTACACCATTTACTGGTCAAGGCAATCAATTGGCCATCATTGGTCCATGGGTCTTGGCTCAGGAGATGACGAGGAATCGTTCACCCGTGGCATACGAGAATTATGAAAAACGACTGCGGAAATATGTCGAAGATTGCCAACAGATTCCAATTCTTGGCTATGCACCATATATAGCTTGCCCAAAGACTTCTCTCGGTATCTGGGTGCTTCGTCAGTGCTTCCGAGCCGCCGTTGCAGTATTCAGAGTTGCGACTTGGCTGAACCTCGGTAGATTCCTTCCCTCTGGAGGTGAAGACTATTTTGATTTACAGATGCAGAGCAAGGATGAGTGAGGTGCTGTTGCAGCTTGCGATAGCGCTTACGTGCTCATACACGACTGTTCACAAGGAGGTCTTGCCCCGTAAATTCTCAAGTGGACAATTTATCCGGAACCGGTGAGAAGCGCGACGCCTCGCCTGTCAAATGACAAAGAATGCAATTTGCAAGCGGTCTCGTATGTTTCTTGAAAAGCTTTGGCGTAATACGATCGCCTATGGTAGCTACATCTAGCTGGTAAGGTATATTTACACGGGCCGTGGATGTGGTGGAGTAAGCAGGAGCAGATGGCGGAGATTCTGCCGCGTGCTTGGAATTTGAGTTTTTGTTTTGGCGAGTGGCTGACCAATCATGTTTCCGCATCTGATAGTGTCGATGGTCCGTCTTGTTTAGATTCGAGGTCATCTCGCGACAATCGATTTGTATTCGTCTTCGACCATCGCAAGTAGCGATGTGCAGGACATTCCAGTGTCATCGGTCGGCACGACTTGCAATATGGCTTCTCAATGGGCATGCTCGCTAGCATGAGACTTCCGAATCCCCGTTCGTTCTCCAGCCACGATCTTTAGCGTCTTCTGATGCGAGAAGAATGGTATATAACCAAGGCCTCGCCGTCGAATTGTCGTGGGACAAGCGGATCACAACACGACACTACGCCAGCCCGAAAGCAACAAGGGCCATCGCATATAGATGTTGCTACAACAGCTCTTGGTCACTGCCTTGACCAGTGTCTCGGCATTATCAATCACAAATGCCTCTCCTTCCCTCTCGGTCGCTACAATTTATCGTACAACACAAAACGGAGTCACTCGTTATGCAAACACTTGTGTCTGTCCGGCAACAAGTGGTAGTGCAGTGAACAATGCTGGGACCGCTGCTGCTGTCGGCGCACAAAGCGCTCAGGGATCATCCAACGCCCCGGTAGTCAACAATAATCAAGGGACTGTCAACAGTGGACTTGGCACAGCACCGGCAAGTGGCAACACTAGCCCTGGCCAAGCTGGCGTCGGTGCAGTGAACAATGGGATCCCAGGAGTCTATACGACGACCGTGACGTATGTCACGGTCGTGGCCAGTTACCTGCCCTTCACGACGACGTTTTACACCACAATTACAGCTGGAGGTCAAACGACAATTCAGCCCGTGACTGTCACCACGACTGCCACACAATTGGTTACGTCTACCGTTACCAGCACGGCCACTGTCACGACCACAGCGTCCGGCGGGGCTGATGTCGGTCCGAGGTATGGCAATTCGTCCACGTCAGCGACCGGTAGTGCGACCTCGTCGATGACGATGCTCATGCCGACCGATATGTCTTCTTCCTCAGTATCTGCTTCAGATGTGACCTCGAGCAGTGCCAGTGTAGGACAGTCGTCCTCGTCGACGATGGGTGGTGGTGGTGCTGGCATTGGAGGGCAAGGTCTGTCATTGACCTCTACGCTAACATCTTCTACTTCCTCATCAGACGTGAGTGCCACGAGTCTTGCCAGTGGCTCATCCAGCTCATCAGCCGTGTCCTCAGACACGTCTTCATCATCGGCTTCAGTAAGCTCTTCTGCGTTTCAAGAGACATCCATGACCACGAGCTCAGCTTCTGCAGCGGCTGAGAGTGCGTCCTCGAGCTCTTCGGCATTCATCATGACGACTCCAGACCAAGGCTCAACCTCATCGAGCGAGTCGTCGTCGAGCTCAGTCTTCAGCCCGACATCGTCGCCGTCGTCACCGAGCACCAGCTCGACTTTGTCTAATCTACTAGATGACACGACAACGTCCTTCGTGCCGACGAGTACCGATAGCTCGAGCAGCACCACTTTCAGCACATCCTCATCTTCATCGACAACCACGACAACATCGGTTTGTACTCCTACAGGTATTGTTGCGGCTCCTTCAGGCTCAGGTACGCTCTACTTCAACGTGGAGGAAACCAACGGGGCCTATGCTGTCTACCTCTCCCCCTCGGCGTCGGAAGACAGTGAATTCAGTGCCGATCTGGACACGGGCTATCTCACGTACTCGTCCGGCTCCGGTACCTCTTGTCTGGCTGGAAGCAACAACAATGCGGATGTTTTCGTGGTAAATTGTGGCTCGTGCGGTGGGGGTGCATCGGCCGGCGTGATTTATCACTGTCTCCAGTACAATCCCTCGACGGGCGACGTCACAGTGCCAAAGTTCAGCTTGTTTGCACACAACATTCGACAGAGCGAGGATGGCCTGCCCCAGCTCGCTCTGGATTCCAGTGTCAATGCCATCAACACGCTCTACCCGACCCTCATCCCAGACGCTGGTTCTTGCAGCACCACTACCGGTACTTCGAGCAGCTCCACTTCGTCGACATCCTCCTTCTCCTCATCATCGACGACGACGACTACGACGTCGGCTTGTACGCCCGTGGGTACCGTCGCGGCTCCCTCAGCATCAAGCACAGTCTACTTCCACGTGCAGAATGCGGGCATCAATGATGGTGTCTATCTATCGACCTCGCCATCGGATGGCACTGACCTTAGTGCCCAACCAGTCACTGGCTATCTCTACTACTCGGACGTCATCGGCTCAATATGTCTCGGGACTTTAAACGGTGGCTCGTCGGACGTTGGCCTGGTGGATTGTTCGGAATGTGGTAAGGAGAATGGCCCCAACTGTCTTCAGTACGACTTCTCCACGGGCTACGTCTCGGTGTCAGGCTTCAGCTTCTTTGCCGATGCAGAGCATGAAAACGAGAATGGCCTGCCCGCGCTACTTCTGGAAGCGGGCAATGATGACGCGGACTCACTCTACGCAAACCTGATTCTGGACTCTGGTTCTTGCGGTGTGCAGTGCAGTCCGGACGGTACGGTCATCGGTTCAAACAGCCATGCAAACTATTACATCTCACAGGGTCCGGGCTATCTCTCTGTCAGCACCGATCAGTCGTCCACCAGCGTGTTCTACTATAACCAGACGACCCATTACTTCGTGAACGACAACAGCTTGCCCGACGGCCAATGTTTCTACGTCAATACCGCTGCCGCGACGGCCGCGAATCAGGAGCTCGTCACTGGCGACTGCGCACAATGCTCCGATCCAAATAGCGGCATCAGCTGTCTCATCGTCGACGCGGAAGACCATGTCTACGTGTCCTCCTCCCTCAGCACCTACCTATCAACTGATAGCTTCGGCAACAGTTACGTCAGCGCTGGTCCGCCGAACCAAGCTCAAGATACTCTCCGGTTGGACTTTGTTCAAGATTCAACCCGTTGCGTGACCTCGAGTACTGGTCCCGTATTTTAGTGAGACGCCCGCGCGATTCATTCTTCAAAATTCAGCAACGAGGCGATGTAGCTCTTTTTCCGCAGAAATCGGTCCACAAGAGTACTGGCAATTGTATATGAATTTGAGTTCTGGTCGAGCATGCATTAGACCATCATGTATGTTCACTTTGTATTTCGAGACTGTATTACTACGAGCGGTGCCTTCGGCTCTCTTGTACAGTATCACTAATTCTAGAGCGCTTCTTCTCTATGATAAATTTAATATTGTCCTTCAATCCAATGTATTACATGATGACGATAACTTGTGTAATTTGTGTGTATAGCTTGGAGCTATGTAGATCATGAGGAGTCGGGCGGCGCTAGTCCTTTGTCGAAAAGGGAATAGTGATGAGACCGAGACCTCTGATCCCCCACTCGTCGTCGTTGCCTCCGTTCTTCTCATCGCCGTACATGCCAATGACCTTGTGCCATCGCTTCGGTTCAAGGATACCTCCGCCACCCTTGATACAGAAGGGATCTTCCTTGGCGTGCACATAGTCCCAGTCGCCACATTCGATCCACTGACCTTTATTGGTGTTGATCTTGATGCCCTCAAAGTGTCTGCCGCAAGTCTTGTACGTGACTCCGCTGATCTTTTCGCCGTGATCGATGTCGAGCTTCATGCTCTTCGTGATGACGCCCCAACGCATCAGAGGCCTCCAGCCGTGGTATTTGCTGTACATGGTCTTGTAGTGCACACCAGACGGGCCTGCAACCCTGAATCCCATCTGTATACCAGCAAGTCTGCCGCCACGACTCTTGCGAGTACATGCGATTTCGATGATGGTGCGATGATGCTGGTTCGGGAAGTAAACGTACTCCTCTTCCGACCAGTAGTAGTTGGTCTTTCCACTGACACCAGCTTCTGGTCCAAAGTTGAAGCCGTGGACGTGGCCCCAGTGTCTGTCGATATACTTACCACCTCCCAAATCAGGCTGTCCAGTCGTGTTGGAAGCAGGAACAGGAGTAGGCACCACATTCGTGTTCTCGATGGCCGCACCTTGCACAGACCATGATAGTACGCCGAAGCTAAGGATGCTCAGCGATTTTGCGAGTGACAAAACGGCCATCCTCTAGTCTGACTTGCCCTAGTAGAGACTACTGAAATGACTGAGAGAGATTGAAGCTCGACTTTATTATGCTGTGACCTCCTGCGGAGAGTCCTCTCAGGGAGTATCACACAGCGCCGATCGTCAGGTACCACTGGCTACAATCAGATAAAGCAGAAATGACACAAAGAATCTCAAGCAGACGTCTGTCGCGCCAAGGTACCGTGTCGATCACATGTGCCATGAACCGGCCATGCTGTCTACTAAGATTTCAGGGGCACTGTATGGGCGGTCGACTTTGGACTTGAATTAAGTCGTTCAATGTCAATTGTGTAACTCTAGCATGACCTTGCTGTCAAAATTATGGCTTGTGAAAATGCAGAATTTGTTGTGTTTTTGTCGCTCATCAGTGGACACTTTGACATTGCCAAAGCTAGTCATAGACAGTTTTTCATCTGTCCCAATGAGGAAAATTCAACGCTCGTTCATCGATAGGTCGTCCATACTTTCAGCACTTTGCAGTCGGTCTCTGGCCCGCCGAGGCTAGGACACTCTGGTAGCGGTCCATTCTTCACAGTCCTACATGCTTTTTGAGCGACGATCGCGGTACCACCACTTCTCATTGTCGTACGAGCCATGACCTCGACAGCACGGCGCTTCGGATCATAAGTCGCCTCAAGTTCACCCAAGAATTGCTCGTTACATATCGTCTTGGCATCCGCTGATGGTTTGCATGATTGGTAGCGGAATCCCACATTGCCTTCGTACGGTTTATTCGTGCCAGGCGATAGGAAGCCATTGATGTTGCCCTTGCCCTCCCAATGCATGTGATCCTTCACCCACGAGGCATCGAGATAGAACTCCTGCGTCCTCGGTGCTAGATCTCCTGCACAGCGATACAGATAGTGAGCGGTCACGCTCGCTCTGATGGGCGCGAAACCATTGTCCGTGACCTGAGAACTGGTGATGTCAAGTGCAGCAGAAGCTGCAACCATGGTTTTGGCCGTCGTCAAGTCCTCTCCCAAGGCTGAAACCACTGCAACGAGCACCGACACTGACTGTAGAAACACAATTTTGAGCGGAAGAAACATGAGTGATAAGAGTGCGAAATTTGATGCATGGAGAAGAAAGCATACCGACAGTCTAATTAGTGGGTTTTGTATGCTCAGGAGGTTCCAAGTCATCGGCCGTCCGACAGATTGAGGCTGGAGGTCATATATGAATTGAGTATGTGCGTGGACACTATAAAGCACACCGTCAGCCTCGCGATACTGACAAATTTTTGCATTCGAACACAAGGTGAAGATTAAAGCCGCAGCCACACGAAGCATTTCAATGGCACGAGAGTGCTTGCCGCTGTTGTAGTAAGCATGAGTGCCTGGATGCTTTGAACATTGCCAGCATAGACACAATTGGTGCCAACGGAGCATCATAGGACAAAGTGTGACGAACAAATACCGTTGAGGCAGGTCCACTGTAATTGTCTATCCTTTTTCGTGATTCTCGATGGCTCTAATTACAGGCTTGAGTCGCCCAAGTCTCTTGTTAAATTGTCATAGAAGAGTTGCAATCGAACGATGCTATGACCACACTCAATGATGATTAGATGCGTGTTTTGCATTTCGAGAGCTCAAGTAGTATAGACATTCAGGACTTCGCAATCACTGTCTTGGCCACCAAGGGTTGGACAGCCGGGCAATGGTCCGCTCACGACACTTCTACAAGACTTCTGTACGCTGATTGCGGTGCCTCCACTTCTCGCAACACGAAGAGCACTAACATCAACGACATTCGTCTTTGGGTTGTATGTCGCTCGAAATTCGCCAAGAAATCGTTCATTACATTTTGTGTTACCAGTAGTCCAACAGCCGCCATGCGAAAACCCTACGTGACCTTCGTACGGAGCATTGGTTCCCGGCTCGAACAATGCACTGATTCCACCTTTAGCCTCCCAGTGCATGTGATTTCCGAGCCATGTAGCGTCGAGATGGAATTCTTGTATCTTTGGATGAAGGTCGTCCTTACATTGATAGACATAATGAGCTGTGACGCTTGACTTTGGGTGTGCAGCTCTGTGCATTAGCTCGGGTCCGGATGCGCTGTCAGCCTCAGGGGAGGCCATGAGAGAAATCGCTGGACCATTGGCAACCACTGCTGCAGCGTTGATAAGTTGTCCTAGGACCGAGAGAACGACGAACAACTCCTTATATGGTAGCATAATTCTGCACGCCCGAGAACGAATGGAGAGCTTGACGCTGAGAGTGTGGATCTGGTCCTGCTCTTAAAAGCATTTCCACAAGGTCATCAAAAGTCATTCTTCAACATATCTGAAACGAGAAATCTTAATCTGATGGCCATGCATTATACTCGGCTCGAGCACATAAGTTATGCCATGAGTGGATCAATTCAAACGTAGGCATTCTCCAAAGGACTCCTCAACAAATGCCAGCACGTTTCGAGTGTCGTAGCAGATATATGAAGTAGCCTGGATCACAACATTATATGATCTATTCGAGACGAGACACTGAATCGAGGTCCGGCGGGAAGTAAGGGTCAGGATGCAAGTGTACACTATCGGTACTTGTCGAGAACACTGAACATTCGCATGTGATATCGATCGCGGCGCGATTTCGATTCTTGTCCGTCTAGGTCCACTCCTAGCATACTGAGAATATCGCTAGAAAAGGTTGATTGTCGAAGCAATAGAACAAGCAAGGCTCCTCAAACATATATCTGCAAGACCACCAGATGGAGTGCACTTGTACTTGCTTTAGTTCCGGTTTGTGTCTGAACCTCTTCAGCTGAACAGTTGCGGAGGAGGAGTTTGTTTCTTGCGCGGAGGAGTGGATGCCAGCTTCCACCCAGAGCAGAGTTCTGGTTGCCCACGATACAATCGAATGACTTGTATACAGAGCTCTGCACCCTCAGTCGATCAGCTTAGTCGCAAAAGGAGGCAATTCCTGTGCAGCGGACATGGTGGAATCGACACGGGGTGAAGTCTTAGAGAAGGAAAAGCGACTACGAGACGAGCAAGACGACTCCGAGGCGGTCAAGGCTAAACGTCGTGAGTTAGAAAGTCAGAAAACAGCCTCGGAAGCTCAAGTCAAGAACGACGATATCGTCCCGAAGACTTCTCTGTCGTCCTTGGAAGCAAAAGTAGATGGCGAAGTGGAACATGTGGACAAGAACGGCACATCACAGGAGCCAATCGAGTCTGAAGCACTCCGTAATGAGCAGCGAGATAGTGTGCCAAGTCTAGCAGGTCACGATACAACTTCCACGCTCGATATATCAAAAGACATTCCCTCCTCTGCAGGTCAGACAAGGTCCTTCAACAGTTTCGCGAGTGGCAGTGCGTTCACCAAGACACAATCTGTTGGAGGCTTTGCCTCACTGCTATCTGCGACAAATGATTCTCAGAAATCAGCTTTCTCATCCTTGTTGCACGATAGCAATCAAAAAGCTTCAATCTTCGATACAGATGCCAAAGCTTCTCACACTAAAGGTGGGCAACTGGGAAATGACGATGAAGGCACCGATGACGAGGCAGCAGCGGATGCTGTCGATGAGGATCAATATGTTGTCGTGAAGGGCCTGGAGAAAACCAATGTACCTACTGGAGAAGAAGGTGAGACGTGTATACACCTGGTTCGTGCGAAATTATATGCCATCGATCCACGAGCCACAGAAACAGGTTGGAAAGAACGAGGAGTCGGAAATTTGAGGGTGCTGCAAGATGCTGAGCGACGAACACGTCTCGTCATGAGGGCTGACGCTGTTCTGCGTGTGATTCTCAATCTGCCACTCCATCCGACGTACAAAGTTGAGAATGGCGGAGAATCAATGGGCGACAAAACAATAAGGCTATTTGGTATCGAAGACGGCGAGGGTAGATGGCTAGCAATTCGAGTCTCGAGCAAAAAAGCTGCTGACGAGCTCAAAGCGTTGATTGAGAAGAGCATGCGAGCAGTACCTATCACTGAACAGAAGGTCAAAAGTGCCTCTCCAGAGGTCGACGAAGTCCCTGCTATGCAGCCAGCAGACGTGCCTACCACAATTGAGGGGATCGTAGAGCACGCTTCCACAACCACCACATCTGTACCGCCGCAGGCTGTGGACACTGTAGAAGCATCTGAGCTGCGGCACGCTAAACAGATCGAGGAGGAGAAGGATACTGCTACTAGTCAATAAGTGTCCTGATCGCAGCAGTCCACTACTTCTCTGCACAAAGATGTCGCTGTATGAAAAGCAATCCTACATCTGTCTAATAGTGTTAAATCGGCCGACATGGAACACCAGTGATATGCATCCACAGAAATCCGCGGACATCTATCCAAAAAGGGTCAAGCAATGCCGAAAGCAATGCATTCGTGTATAAGGAAACGTTGTATGCTTGATCACTACATGTGCAAGAATGTATCTTCTAATCAAAATTGCCAAAGCAGTGGTGATGGACATGCTACACAGCCTTTGACTTGCTTCAATCGATATCTTGTGGGCAAGCAGTCTCGACAGCATGGCCGGCTTCGATCCCAGCTTTTCTGGCATCGACGAAAGCTGCATAAGCATCATCTAGACCAGCATTCGGGGTGCGTGCTGGGTCTTTCGTAATTTTGCCAACCTCTTTCAGTGCAAGTGCGATATCGTTGGTTTCGTCCTGAGCTTTCTCCAGCTCTTTCTTCTCATCAGATGTCAATGGTTCAGACAGCTTCGCATCCATGGAACTCAAGACTTTCTGGTATGATTGCAATGCCACTGAGGCTTTCAAGATCCGATCCTTGAGCGCTTCCGGCTCTGTCACTGTGTTTGCTAGTGCAACGAAAGCTTCGGTTCGTTTGCGTTCTGGTATAAACGCTGCCATGTATGCCGTGAGGCTGCACACCTTAGTCTCGATGTCTCTCGGCGATATGCAGCTTCTTACCATTCCTTCGAGACATCTTTACCATGAATCTGTAGCACTTCTTGTGCAGAGATGGCACTGGTGAACAAGGAGAGTAACAACAAACTTGGGCTGTACATATCTTCAATTCAGGACTAGCAATTTTACGCCAGTATACTGCTTATTATATATGTATGAGAACGATGTTCTACAGGCAAACGAGAACATGTTGCTGTTTCACAATGCACTTGTTACACTTTCCATGAGGTGTCTAATTGCATGTATCGCACACGAAACTCATACGGTTTACTTTGCTCTTACAATTCTCGCCGCACGTTTCTGTCGTTGCTGATCCAGATAGGTTTGACGAATGTAAATCATACTTCGCAGTGCTAGAGGTCTTATTCCATGCTGCAATGCATACAGCTGCTATGCAGTTTCACAACTTTTGTGTCATGTCTAATTCTCTGCTATTGTAGTTGTATTCAGCCACTGCAACCAAGGAGATTTCATGTGAATATTGCCTTCGCGGTTAAACTGCGGAAGATATCTTTGGTAGTCCTCGCTGTTGCAGGCAGACTTCAAGACTCGCAGCTGTGGTTGCTTTACATGACTGTGCACACTACATGTCATTTGCAGTTGGAAGTGGTCAATGACGACCTCGAGAGCTGAGGTTGTCGGAAAGGTGAAGACTCGTGATGCTAGTCTGCCACTTGCACAGATATTCGCCTTGCTATTAGTCCCCAGAGTACTCTCAGCCTCATACAACCTGATACATGACACGGATGAGACGTATAATTATTGGGAGCCCTTGCATTTCTTACTACATGGCAATGGCTTTCAGACTTGGGAGTACTCGCCAGAGTATGCCATTCGTTCTTGGACATATATAGGGCTCCATGCTCTTCCACTCTGGCCTCTGAAGAGTGTGCTGTCCGAGGAGCAGCAATTCTATGCACTGCGTGGTCTACTGGGGCTAGGCAGTGCTGTTACCGAGAGCTTCCTCGTCAGTACAGTATGGTCACTGCTAGGTCGAGGCATTGGCTTGATGACACTGTTGGGACTCATGACATCCACCGGGCTCTTCAATGCCTCAACTGCATTCTTACCTTCTTCGTTTACCATGTACACCTCTACTATGGGTCTGGCCTTTGCACTACGCAGACAGTATTTTGGCACGACTTTGTGCTTCGGTATAGGTGCCGTCCTGGGTTGGCCTTTCAGCGTTATTCTGTTCGTGCCCCTTTTCCTGTTTTCAATTTCCGAGAGCAACTTCCCGATATTTAGCTATGTCCGTGGGTCTATTGCTTCGTTACAGGTACTGCTAGTCAGCACAATCTATGACTTCACAAGGTATCGAATTTGGACGCTTGTGCCATTGAACATTGTCTTGTACAATGTCTTTGCCGCGCAAAAAGGTCGAGGCCCAGAAGTGTTCGGCACTGAACCGTTCTCGTATTACTTCAAGAATCTACTACTCAACTTCAACATTCTATTTCCACTAGCACTTACGGCTGTTCCACTCAGCATCTTAGCTGAGAAAGACAGGGCCAACCGACTGAAGGCTTCTGTGGGAGTCTTGATATGGATGCTCATATTCTCCTTTCAAGCTCACAAAGAAGAACGGTTCATGTACCCGGTTAATCCTGCCTTGGTCTTGAGTACTGCGATAAGCATGCAGGCTTTCTTTGAGCTGCTCCACGGTGTAGACGACTATTTCCACATCAAGTTTGGCACTAGGCAGAATGTTCTGGGAAACACATGCAAGACTTTCTTCATGCTGATTTCTTCGATTCTCTCGATTCTGCGCATCACCCTGATGATACACAATTATGCTGCTCCGCTCGCCTTGTTCCCGAGCCTGAAGCCCGGACTGCACTACTGTATAGCTGGAGACTGGTATAGATTTCCAACCTCTTTCTTGCTCCCTCGCAACACGTCCTTGTCGTTCGTAGAGAGTGATTTCAAAGGCTTGTTGCCTGGTAAGTTCAAGGATACCTGGTCATCACCACTTGGTATGAATGACCAGAACATATGGTCGGCGGACAAAGTTGTCGAGCTACGTGCTTGCGATGCCCTCATTTCCTGGAAGCCCGAGATATCAATCAGCCATCAGTTCTACTTCCTCGATAGGGAGACTGGAGTCAAAAGGCCTGGTTACTACGGGTATGAGCTTCTGAAACAAGGAGATTCGGCAGATCGTCTGAATAGACTTGGCATCGATCTCTTTGGCAGAAAGTTAGACAAGGAAGGAAAACGCTTCGAGGAAGGAGAACTGGCGGGAGCCATACAACGAGATAGTCCTAAGGGACCTACCGAAGCACGTTGAATGAGACACTTCCTAAATCACAGAAGTGAATGCATGGCGCTATGGTCTCTGTCGTGCCCGTCGAACACATACGCACGAGCCTATTCAGAATGTGCGGGGTCAATATGACCATCCAGGATCAAATGCAGTCATCTTCCGAGCTTGACATACAATTGACACGTATGCTGGTGGCTCAAGGAGAACGATGCCCAAGCTCAACGCCACGGTTTCCGAAAAACACTTAATTACCATACCGTAGCACCGTTGTGCTCAGTCATCCTGCACTACTGGTCAAGATGTTACCAACCGACGAGACTGTGCACCTTAAAAGTGTGCTTGGACATTACTTTCTCGTATCAATGCACGTTAATCAAGTGCAAGCTAAGGTATCGCCAGACCTATATCATGTCGCATTCTGCACTATGTTTCGAATTGGCAAGCACAATATACAAGTCATGTCTTACCAATACTCATTACAGGACGAACAGGACATATTATTGGTATGATAGTCCGAATACAGGGTTGTTCGCGGTCTGACACGATAGACACTGGTGCAAGACTTGTGTCAGCATAAGCTCTCCACACGACAAGCGGCTGGCATACACCGAAGAGTGCTGCGGCGCATCCAAAAAATTCGTGCTTGTTCATCTCCGAGAGAGCTGGAAGACTTGGATCTGTCTTACCGTCCCGACGAATTGGATGAGCATGAATCACGTGGTGCGACTATTGAGATGGTCACGGGGATTCGTGTCCTCGACAATGCACAGAGTCCTGTCCAAACACCGACACTAATATCGTGGTCACGTAAACAAGGACCCGCCAGCAGTCCTTTGACATCGAGTTCAGAGTTCCAGGTCTTGAGACAAACAAACAATGAACAGGCCCTGCTCAAACGGATGCCTTCATTTCATCTACCTTCGAGAGTCGGTAGACTACGACAGTCGGGCAGCGCCAGTCCTTGCACACCTGGTGGCCCTAAAAGTTCAGTCTATGCACACGAGCAATCGAGTGTCTATAAGGCGGCGTTACAACAAGGTGATGAAGGACTCCATGGACTGGAGTCCTGGCCACCCGGTGGAATGCAATCAGTCGAGGTCGCATAAAGCACCGTCATTAAATTTGTAAGAATAGTGTACCACTAGGGAAGGAAACGCACAAACCGACGTGCTTCTAGCCAAATCCTGCGCATCTGTATGCTTTTTGTCCTATGCCTTGAACTGCACTGACCTCAAACTAAGAATGACTTATGGGAAGAGTAGGTGGGGTTTTCGAGGTTGACAAGACGGGTCTGTGCACGTCCATGCTGATCACCACTGATCTCTCGATCTTCTGATCAGTTGGCGTTTCTCAGCTGATCGAACTCGATTGTGTGCACGTGATCATGAAAAGAGCCTGGAACTTTCCTTGACGGCAGCGGGCCGCTCCCTCCCGCTCCGTTCCCTCCAAGGTTGGAGGTTTGGATTTCCCAGAAGTTCTTTTTGGTCGCTCGCACGCCGCAGGGAAAATCGTGTCGTCGTCCTTTCCTCTCACTTTTGCCCGCAGCAGCCTGATTCTCACCAAACTTTTTTTATTAGTCAACCACTCCATCGCCTCACTCACATACCCACCCACACTCCCCAGGACCTTCCACATATATAAACACATATCTAGTCTCGAGTAATAGACTCTGAACTACTATGCTGTCCTCTAGAATGATGCGATCCTCGGCGACCAGGTCTGTCCTGCGTCAGCCATTCTCGAAGAGATTGATGAGCGAGCAAGTCAAGGGCTCGGTCATCGGTATCGATCTCGGTACCACGAACTCTGCCGTGGCAGTCATGGAAGGAAGTCAACCTAGGATCATTGAGAACTCTGAGGGTGCGAGAACCACTCCTTCGGTTGTCGCCTTCACCAAGGACGGTGAGAGACTTGTCGGTGTCGCTGCTGTAAGAAATCATGCTGCTTTCATGCTGTATCATTGCGACTAACGTTGTGTAGAGACGTCAAGCTGTCGTGAACCCAGAAAACACTCTGTTCGCCACCAAGCGACTTATCGGTCGACGTTTCGATGAGCCAGAAGTTCAGCGTGACATCAACCAAGTGCCATACAAGATTGCCAAGCACTCGAACGGTGACGCTTGGGTTGAGGCTCGTGGCCAGAAATACTCTCCTTCACAAATCGGAGGTTTCGTCCTCGGAAAGATGAAGGAGACTGCCGAAGGTTACATGAACAAGACTGTTCAGAATGCCGTCATCACTGTTCCTGCCTACTTCAACGATTCTCAGCGACAAGCCACTCGAGACGCTGGTGCGATCTCTGGTCTCAATGTTCTTCGTGTCGTCAACGAGCCCACAGCTGCTGCCCTTGCATATGGTTTGGACAAGGACGCCGACAAGGTCGTTGCTGTCTACGATCTTGGTGGTGGTACTTTCGATGTCTCAATCCTGGAGCTCAACAAGGGTGTATTTGAGGTCAAGTCGACCAACGGAGACACTCACTTGGGAGGTGAGGACTTTGACATTGTCTTGGTGCGACACATTGTCGATCAATTCAAGAAGGACGAGAACATGGACCTCTCGAAGGACCGAATGGCTATTCAGCGAATTCGTGAGGCTGCCGAGAAGGCCAAGATTGAGCTTTCATCCACTGTCCAGACCGAGATCAACTTGCCATTCATTACTGCGGACGCCTCCGGTCCAAAGCACATCAACACCAAGCTTACGAGGTCACAATTCGAGAAGTTGGTCGAGCCAATGATCAAGAAGACCGTCGTCCCATGCGAGAAGGCTCTCAAAGATGCTGGCGTCTCAAAGTCGGAGATCCAGGAGGTCATTCTCGTTGGAGGAATGACGAGAATGCCAAAGGTCACTGAGTTCTGTCGCTCAATTTTCGGCCGCGACGCATCAAAGTCAGTCAACCCAGATGAGGCTGTCGCCATTGGTGCTGCCATCCAGGGTGGTGTACTCTCTGGAGAAGTCAAGGACATTATCCTTCTCGACGTCACTCCATTGTCCATGGGTATCGAAACTCTAGGAGGTGTCTTCACCCGTCTCATCAACCGAAACACCACCATTCCTACGCGAAAGTCCCAGACCTTCTCGACCGCTGCATCTGGTCAGACCGCTGTCGAGATCAAGGTCTACCAGGGTGAGCGAGAGCTGTGCCGAGACAACAAACTGCTCGGTAACTTCCAGCTCGTCGGTATCCCACCAGCACCAAAAGGTGTGCCACAAATTGAGGTCACCTTTGACATTGATGCCGATGGAATTGTAAACGTCGCCGCCAAGGACAAGGCTACCAACAAAGATCAGAGTATCACCATTGCTGCTTCATCAGGTCTCACTGAGGCGGAGATCCAGAAGATGGTTGACGATGCCGAGGCCAATGCCGGAGCTGACAAGGAGCGCAAGGAGCAGATCGAGGCTGCCAACCGTGCCGATAGTGTCATGAACGACACTGAGCAGTCGCTCAAGGACTTTGAGGCACAGATTGACAAGACTGAGGCTGACAAGATTCGCACTTCCATCACCGAACTTCGAGAAGTCATTGCCAAGGCACAGGCCGGAGACTCACCCGCTTCAGCCGCTGAGCTCAAGGAGAAGACCGACGCCGTCCAGAATGCTTCACTCAAGTTGTTCGAGCAGGTCTACAAGAACAAGGCCCAGCAGGAGCAAAACTCGTCCGACTCCAAGCCAGAGGAGCCAAAGTCTGAGGAGAAGAAGGACTAAAGACCTAGACGGTCAATTTAACGACACGAGATGCGGTATCGTCAGTCCGTACATACCCTGCATCACAAAAAGTTTCAATGATTTGCATCGGATGTCACCAGGCCTTGCTGCATCAAATTCAAAATTGATGCCGGCCAGACAGTGACTCCAGCACCTGTGTATAGATAGCACTTGTTCAGTGGTCAAGCATGATTTCGGGTCATCATTTATCGATTATTAAGGATAATGCCACCCAGTGTCTGCGTCAAGCATGACATGACTATGTATATTAGGAGAGCAGAAATTCAATCCCCGTTCATCTTCATCTCTTTGCCAAGCTTGATTCTGGTCATTTGTGCGTTGCACATTGGGAAAATCCTTTCGTGAGACTTTAGCTGTAGTAGCACAAGGAGAGAGGCGAGCGCCACTGCGAGCCACTTTCCCAGACTTCCACCCCCGCATCTCGTCCGTGAGATTTGCAGGCAATTGCCGCTAGTCCATCCCACCACTATCTATATCGCCTTGTTCAGCTTAGATGATCCTCGTATATCTAGACAGACCGACGTTGAAAGGAAGGCATCGACGACCAACAATGGTATCTTCAGCGACATTGACTCCGAGCAATTTACGGACGGCGCCGCCACGAACATCGAATGACTTGGCGATAAGTTTCCCGACGCCGCGTGTACTCCTGGTGACGATGCAGCGGGGCTACAATATGTTGAATATGGAGATGCAGCGGACCTTGAGTGGCATTTGGCGGTGGTACGACGAGGAGCCTGCGTTGCGGTGTGCGGTGATTACTGGGTCGGGCAAATCGTTTTGTGCGGGTGCGGACTTGAAGGAGTGGCTCGCGACGCGTCTGCCGTCGTCACAGCCATCGAGTCATGAGCCAGGGTACGGCGGGTCGTCGTGGGGAGAGATTTCCGGTGGGTTTGGCGGGATGAGTCGGCGGGTGGGCAAGAAACCGATCATCGGGGCCATCAATGGGTTGTGCTTGGGGGGCGGCATGGAGATGGCGGTGAATTGCGACTTGGTGGTCGCGTCGACGCGGGCAGAGTTTGGGTTGCCGGAGGTGAAGCGCGGCGTGTTTGCCAAGATGGGAGCGCTGGGTCGCATCGTGCGGTTCATCGGACTGCAGCGGGCGAGCGAGCTCGCGTTGTTGGGGGACTCGATCTCGCCGCAAAAGGCACACGAGTGGGGGATCGTCAACATCGTGGTCGAGCATGACCAAGTCGTCGCAAAGGCTGTCGAGTGGGCCGAAAAGGTAGCGAGTAATTCGCCCGACTCGATCATCGTCTCACGCATGGGCATGCTCATGTCACTCGAACACGGATCGCTCGAACGAGGCACGCAACTCGTCAATGAGAGCGCCGAGGTGCGTGGCCTCGAGCACGGAGAGAATATCGAGGAAGGTCTGAGGTCGTTTAAGGAAAAGAGGCCGACCAGATGGGTCGACAGCAAGTTGTGACGTCTCTACGTGATGATAACTTACATACATACGAGTACATATATGCCGAATGTTCAAGAGTGTTTTTTGCAGAGTCTACACAAGTCGGGCAAATGCAAGCTGCTATCATCTATGTCGCCTCAATTCAACTCGAGCTCGAGCTCGTCCATGGCCACTCCAAGAAGGAACAAATTCGTTGGAGTCCACTTGTAGTAATGGCCCTGTATACGACAAATACGACAATTTGTTGCGAACACGCGAATTCTTGACTTCTGATGCTCGCTTGACTGTGGATTCATGCTTCTTGTCGAGTGCTACACTTGAAGCAACTCAATCACGAGGCGCTATTCACAGTCGTACACTGCGTGATCGAAAGGATAGTCGTTCGGCAAGATAGTAGAGTCGGAACAACTAGGGCTCGAGACGAGACATCGATTGCGATGGACCGTTTCCAATTGTCTCAACCACCGCGGTCGGGTAAGTAGATATCAGCAGCTCAGACAACAGCAGCTGTACCTATAACCTTATGACCAGACGACTGATAGAGACATTAGGACCGACCTCACGGCAGATGGGATATCCGAATCAGATGCCTCCACAATCACAGCGAGGTAATGCTGGAGCATCGTCGAACTCAATGATGGGTAGAGCACCCAATGGAAGACCTGCAGGCGCTCCTTCATGGGGAAACACTACTCCGACAACTTCTAGTTCAAATTTCCCTCCGAATCCCTTACAGCGACCGCCATCATCCGGACCATTCCCGCACGACACTCGAGGCGACACTCATCTATCGGCACAACGCGCTGCTCAATCTTTTCGCGAAGACGACTTTCCCGCGCTTGGATCGGGCACGCCTGACGCTTCTGTATTGGGAAGTGGCTCATACGCTGCCATATCGAATAGCTCTGGCGTGAGAGGTGGACCAGCGCCAGACAATGCATCCTTTGATGATTTCCCGTCACTACCAGGCATGCTGTCGTCTGAGGTAAAAGGCATGCCTTCCATAAATCAACAGGCTGGGTCGCAAACGAATTATGCGCCTGGTCCAGGAACGACGAGCAGTCTGCAGAATAATACCCACGCATCAAATAACTTGTCAAACACAAATCTACAACAACATCGATCTAGCTTGCTCGGTGCCATGACACTGGGTCGCAACACGCCAAACTCACAGAATCAGCAAGGCCAGACAGGATCATCGAATGGACAGCAAAGGGAGCCCCAGCAGCAGCAACAAGCAAGTCAGGCTAGGAGTGCGAGCTCACACGACCCTCGATATGGCCGAGCCATAAATGCACCGCCGAACTTATCCTTGATGAATGGTCCACCTGCCCTTGGCGGAACGACGACCGAGGGACCTCCAGGCACACAACATCACCACGAAGAACCGCCGACGCCGAGAAGTGCGACGATACATCAGCACACCAGAGATCGAGGAGGTGACTTGAGCGTACCTCTGCCGAGTCATGCCCCAGGACTATCTACCAATACCGTACAAGTACCCCAAGAGACCATACAAAAGGCGAAAAAGGTGGCACCGATCCAGGATGAAGAGCCACTGACAGAAGTCGAAAAGTACACAATCAAAGGATTATTACCAATCATCCGCCAGTCCAACACGGACACTTCAATGTTGGCGCTCGGCAGCGACCTCACCAATCTGGGACTCAAACTGGCTGCAGATGACGACCGACTTTTGTCCAGCCTGTGGAGTTCTCCCTGGAGCGATAGCCCAAACCTCACACCATTACCGGAACCGCACTGGCGCGTGCCGAGTTGTTATACAAACGACATGCAAGGTGTCTTGCCACCCGCGGATCTCAAGATTGGCAATTTCGCCGAGGAAACGCTATTCTACATATTCTACACGCAGCCCCGGGACAAGATGCAGGAACTCGCGGCGCAAGAACTCACCCACCGCAATTGGCGCTTTCACAAGACTGTGGGACTCTGGCTGACTAAAGAGCCCGGTATCGAGCCTCAATTACGCACAAACACGATGGAACGCGGCACCTATGTCTTTTGGGACTCTGGCCGCTGGGAAAGGGTCAAGAAGGTCTTTGAGCTCTACTACGAAGACCTCGAGGATCGATTCTCCGTGCCCACCGGCGCTGGTGCCGGGGCCGGTGCCAACGTCAGTGCGGGACCTGGCTTGCACCCACAACAACAACAACAACAACAACAACAACAACAACAGCAACCCGGTGGTGTCGTCAGTAATGGCAAGATATCGCAAGACCGCAATCAATGAGTCATGCAGACGAAAATTACCATGGCGAGTCAGGAGGGTCGAGATCTTTGTAATAGCACAGCATAGCGAATGGTGGGATCGATGCCCAACTTTCCAATAATAAATATACATACGTGTATTTCGTCCACCACAAAATCTTGGCACTGAACTTTGTTGCTTGTCCATGCTTACTTCAGTGACAGTCCTTGATGAGCGCAACTCGCTTATTCGTACTCACATGAAAAAGATGATTCCGAAAATAAGAATGGGGCGCAAAAGAACCCGACATGGGACTCGAACCCACAATCTTCGCCTGCGGATTGCAGCGTGTCGCTGTAGGAAAGCGACGCCGTAACCATTAGGCCAATCGGGCGGAATCAATCAAGAGACGTGATCAAGTAGCCCGCTAGTCACTATGATGATATATATACTGGGATCATTCACCACAAAACGAATTTGTGATGCTTGGCATTGTCGAATCTTGTCCTTGTACAACATGCAACTACAGTTGTCGGGCATATCACGCACATCTTGTCATACCCTAGGACACCTCAAGATTGGTCAGTCAATAATATGTGAACATCCATCCATTGCGACAACCTGCTCTGTGGCCAGAAACTCGAATTACTGCTCATGTCCTTGAGTAGTGCTCGACGTCAAAACCGCACTGTCTCGAGCAATGCGACTCGGATTTACCAAGTTCTGGAATGGCTACTAATACTTGCCATCAACTTACGACATACATCCTTCGCGAATAGTGCGACAAGTACAGTATTTCCGGTCTTCACCATTCACGAAAGTCTCTTTGCTGGAGAAGCTCTCAAATGGCAGCTCGTGCTCGGTCTGGCGGTGCTTGTCATGGTCTGCACTTACGAAGCTCGGTCTCAATGGATGAGCCTCCTCCTCTATGTCGTCTTACTTCCTCAATCTGTCGCTCTGATAAAGTGCAGTAACTCGACGGGTGGACTCTTACCGGTAAATGTGCAGATAACGGTGGTGTCTTACTTGCATGCCTTCCTACCGTACCTTAGACCAGTCGGGGATTGGACGCCCCAGGCTGACTTGACCATACAGCTGCTAGGCTATGTGCTGTCTGAGGACATGTATGTCGCTACCTTGCACTTACAGATCTTGAAGCTTGGTCGAGAATTGGTTGGGCGATCATTGAATACGATTGAGCTTGATCTCTTGGCGCATGCACTGACAGCCTTCACAATACACTATCTCTCGAGCTCAACCACGAATCTCAATCATGTCACGGAGTCATTTCTCTTCACGTTTCTCTACGGACTTTTGATTGCCATTTTTCCGGCAATACCTACTCTGAAGCGCAATGTGCAACTTGCCAAGGTCAGACCTCACCATCGGCCGAAAAACACCATTGCCCTGCATAACGGCTATGCGATTCGCGTCTACATACTCATCACTGTCATGATTCTAGTCCTGGTTCGATATCTCTTTATGCGCCAGACGGGTTTAGAGCCTTTTCTCTTTGTGATTCAGTATCTGCTGGAGCGACCATTAAGGATCGTCCTTGTACTCTATTGGGCCGTGGTCAGTGCCTCTGGGGTCATAGTTGTCGTCTATTTTTGGGGTTCCAAACCAGTTGGTGGCATCTCTGGACTACCGGGCTCGGCTCGAAGGTTGCTACGACAAAGTACGGAAAACAATTTACATCACGCTGGAGATGATGATGATGTTTTCTTCGAGGAAGAGGATACTAAAGCTCGCCGAGCTCGGGCGCTCGATCGACGTCGCAAATTCTTCCACGGCCTTATTGTGGTCTTATTCCTACCAACCATGAATCTTGAGCCAGACCTGTCATATCTTGCTCTATCTCTGGCCTTCGCTGCGTTCATCTTCGAGGAGGTTTTACGAATCACTGTTTTACCGCCATTTGGACCAGTAATACACAAATTTCTCAGTGGCTTCACGGATCATCGGGACTCGGTCGGACACTTGGTGGTCTCTCATTTGTTCCTCTTACTCGGAGTCGCCGGTCCAGTCTGGCTGACTTTAACCGCAAGGCAAGATTCTGCATCGACCTCTGGCGCGAGTCAAAATATTGCCATGCTGGCTGGAGTCCTGACTCTAGGCGCTGGAGATGCGGCTGCATCGATCGTGGGCAAGAAATTTGGGCGACACAAGTGGCCCGCACTTAAAAAGTCTGCCGAAGGCACGGCGGCATTCATTCTGGCGATGATGCTTGGCGGCTATGTCGCTCAGATGCTGAATGCTCAAGGACAGAACATGCCCTGGCAATGCTTCTGCATCGCCGTTGTCCTGACCGGCATGTTGGAGGCCGTGAGCACGCAGAACGACAACCTGATAATACCGGTATATATGTGGAGCATGATATATCGCTGAGGACCACACAATAGCAACTGAGGATGAATGATAGAGGAATAGACACGGAATATCCATGTATAGCGCAACATAATGTATAGACTCTAAATGCGCGCGTACCCCGAGGATGAACCGGCGCAGGAAAGCGCGTCTCCGTGAATTTCCCTTCAAGCCTTGAAAGTTGTTTCTTCTCTTTCGGCTCACGCGACGGTCCACCTTTGCTGCGGCTCCAAAATTCAACCCGTTCACCACCACCATCACTACTTAGATCTCCATCAACACAACAGACAAAAGATTGGTGAGTCTCGCGGCTTCTGTCGCTCATGTCGGTCGAGTCGGGCAGGGAATTGCGAAGAAAAGCACTCGATGGCGAACGCTCATCGTCGAGGACAACCATCAACACGAATACCGCCATGTCAAATCTGAGAAGTAAACAATCGGCCAGCTCGGTCGTGTCAAGCAGGGCGCACGAACGTGTAAGTAGACTGTCTTTTGGAATTTACTGAATGATGAGACTCATGCGATAGCATCGCCGCGAGAGATCGGAACGTATAGAGGAAGCGACGTCGGAGCGACATCGGCGCAGTCCCAGTGCTGCTTCTTCAGGGTCTGCCAATCACTATTCAACCGCGTCGCAAAGGGCAGACAAGAGTAAGGCAAATCATGCGGATACCCGGATAATGCTCTGATGGCTGTAGATGTCAAAACGACCATGGAATTGTCTGCGACAGCCGTTTCGCCTATGGCTCCATCTCTCGAGATTGAAAATGCGAGCCAATCCAGTCAAGCTCCACCATTCTCGGCAATGACGATAGAGATGCAAGAAGCATTCATCATCGAAGACCTACTTTATATAATGATGGGTATGCCTGGACACTACATTACAATCGAGAGGTCGACCAGTGATTCGGAACAACTCCGTGGCCCGACCTATCAAATTGCGCCAGGGCTGGACTCTGCACTCAAAGACTCGACTCAATCAATCTTGCGAATGGCGCGCGATTACGCTGCTGTGACTCTCTTTTCGAATCGTCATGCCGGCTCGGAGTATGGCAGCATCAATCATGCCTTGTCAGCCTCGATCCGATCCTTGATATCAGAATATCTGGTACTGGTGGCTCAGCTCGAACATCAGTTTCTCACGAATCCCGACTTTACACTTCAATCACTGAGTCTTTATGTCCGGCCGACAGCGCAATCTTTGGCGGTCATTTACGATTGTGTTTTAGACTTCCTGCCCAAGGAACAAGACGGAAATGATGACTTCAACGAGGACAACATGGAGGATATCCTGGAACAACTTAAGAATGGTACCGTGTCAGGCGCAGGACTTTCGATCTCAAGCTCTCACAAGAAGATCAAGGGCGGTGCAGTGCTCGAACTGCTCACCATCCGGCTACGATTGTTGTCTGGTGATCCTATTGCTAAGAAGATCCTCAGTCATCTCTTGAAAGAAGCATCTGTCCCTTATACGGCAATGCTCAACATGTGGATACACCACGGCGTGGTCAAGGATACGCACGACGAATTTCTCATTCGAGAACAGTCTTCCATCAGGAAAGAGGGACTGAAGGAGGATTATACCGGTGTGTACTGGGACAAGAGGTACACCATTCGCAAGACTGATGTGCCGACGCAATTGGAGAACATCAAGGACAAGATACTCCTCGCGGGAAAGTACTTGAATGTTGTGCGAGAATGCTCAGATTTAGACATAACGAGCGGGTCTGATGCTAGCATACCCACCTCCTTTGACGACAACGATTTCCTGGAGAATATCGACCGTGCCTATGCACATGCAAACAACACTCTACTGTCCTTATTGCTCAAGAAGCACGAATTCGGCTTGCGAATGATCAGCATGAAGTACTACTTCTTCCTGTCTAACTCGGACTTTTTCACAGGATTTCAACACCATGCTGCAGCTGAGCTGTCTAAACCATACAAATCCCTGAATCGTTCAAAGCTGCAGTCACTGCTGGACATCAATATTCATGTTCCGGGGACGATCGCTGGCAACGACAAATTCAATCATGACATCAAGGTTGACCTTGCTCGTGAGGGACTTTTCGACCTTCTGGGCCGCATCAATAGTGTGACTGGTCTCGATGAAGAGTCTGCCAAGACTGGTAAATGGACGGAAACAGTAGCCACTACTCCCGAGAGTGATCTCAAGGAGATCTCAGGCTACAATGCTTTTCAATTCGACTATACCGTGCCCTTCCCACTCTCACTCGTTCTCAATCGAAAAGCAATATTCCGTTACCAACTCATTTTCAGGCACTTGTTTTCCCTGCGATACACGGAAAGTAGTCTCAATGATGCCTGGGTGGAGGTAAGCAAGATGTCAATGTGGCGAGAACGGTCTGTGTCGCGCGACATTGAGTCCTGGAAGCAGCGTGCTTGGACACTTCGCGCGCGCATGTCTGGCTTCGTTGCTCAAATCACGTATTACTGCACGAATGAAGTGATTGATCCCCGATTCTCCCAATTCCTCTCGACCCTCGACAAAGTCAGCACGGTCGATGAACTCATGCAGAACCACGAAGACTTTCTGGATACATGCTTGAAGGAATGCATGTTGACCAATCAAGGTCTCTTGCGTCTCTACGTCAAGATCCTGACCATGTGTCAGGCCTATGCGCACTGGTGTTTTCGACTCTCGCGGTACTTGGAAGCGGCGGATACGGCTCTGACGCGACCGACTGCTCAACCGCAGACGAACGGTGTCTCGAAGCGACGGCACGCGCGATATGTGCGGAAGCAGCGCGTCGAGGGCAAGATTGATGCTGCCACCATCACGACCATGAAGGAAAAGTTGGACCAATATGAAAAGGCGTTTGAGCGGACTGTCAAGGTGCTGCTTGACAACCTGAATTACATTGCCAGCACGGAGACGATCTCTCTACTGGTGCTGAGTTCAAGATTGGACTGGAACAAAGGTTTCCGGGATGATGCTGGGGACTATTGATAATTATGGACTTGAACGAAAGTGGCAAATATGTATTCATGCACTCTCTAAAGAATTGCTCCATATTCTGGCTGGATCTTAGTCTTAATAGCTATAGTAAGACCATGACTGAGGATGACTTCGCAATACAAGCGTCTTAAAATTGTCCGAACAGCGAACTGTGGCTCAGTTCGTGGCGACTTTGCGGAGCTTTTTTTCTTTCTTTGATGATGACAGCAATGGCGAGTGACATCAAGTGGAGCCATTGCGCTATATTCACGAGTATATATTCATTTTCGCACGACAACATTGACATGATTGAGTCGCTCATTCGAGGAGGATAGGTCCAATACATGTGGTCTACTGCCAGGACTTTGGCCTCGAGGATAGTCTTACACCCAGCTGGCCAACGTCGGACGATTTTGACCGCCTCAAAAGCTCGTCACACTACCAAATCTTCCCGGCAGTTCGTCACATATACGGCAGGTGGTACAACAGCCCTTGCGCTTTATCTGTACTATACGCAGAATGCAAGGGTCTTACGTACCGAAGCTGCCAGCAATGTTAGGCCTGCAGCGACACCACAAATCGAGGACAACAAGACTCGCCACACAAGCGACGAAACTGTAAAGACATTCAGACTTGACGAAGTCCGTGCCCATGGTCCGGACCACAAGCATGTATGGGTGACGAGGGGTACATCAGTCTACGACATTACGGAATGGATCCCTGCGCATCCGGGCGGTAATGTCATTCTCAATGCTGCTGGTGGTAGTATTGATGCATTTTGGGACATCTTTACGATTCATCTCAGGCCAGAAGTTACGGATATTCTGGAATCTTACAAGATTGGAGAGATTGATGCGCAAGATTTAGTTGATGGCAAGGTCCCTTCGATTGCCATCACAGACCCCTTTCAAGCAGAGCCAGACAGAGACCGTCGTCTGATTGTACATTCACAAAAGCCAAGGAATGCAGAAACACCAGCAGAAGGACTCAAGTCGTTCATCACCACTCCGGAACTCTTTTATGTTCGCAACCATCTCTGGGTGCCAAATCTGACGGATTCGGAACGAACAAACTATAATCTGGTGCTGGAAACACTTGATGGTGAGCAGAAAAAGTTCTCACTAGAGGCCTTGGATCAGCTTGAGCAGCGCACCATAACAGCTACGTTGCAGTGTTCCGGAAATCGACGATCCCACATGAACAATGAATCGCCGCCAGTCAGTGGTCTGCCATGGGCAACTGGCGCTATATCGACCGCTACTTTCACAGGTCCTCTGCTATCTGATGTATTGAGGCAGGTCGGCGTCAGCAGTGGCACGAAGAATTTAGGTGAGCTGCACCTCCAGGCCGTCGGCCTCGAGGGATATGGTGCCTCGATACCTCTGTACAAAGCACTCGATCCTCGAGGTGATGTGATCCTGGCTACCATGATGAACGGGTACCCTATTCCGCGAGACCATGGCAGCCCGTTGAGACTGATCGTGCCTGGTGTAGTGGCAGCTCGAAGTGTCAAGTTCCTTTCGAAGCTCGTCGTGAGTGACGAGGAGAGTCACAGTCAGTGGCAGAGACGCGATTACAAGAGCTTCGGACCTAATGAGACACAACAATCAGCTGACTGGGACGCGGCTCCTGCGATTCAAGAGACGCCAGTCAATTCTGCCATCACCAACATCGAACAAAGATATGTCGTGAAGGGCGAGGGCATCGATGGACACGACTATGTTGTTGTCTCGGGATATGCTTTTGCCGGTGGCGGCAGAGACATTGCCCGCGTCGACATCTCCGTCGATGGCGGCAAGTCTTGGAAGCAGGCAAAGATGCTGCCGGATAATGCACAGGGGAGTCAGCGTTGGGCATGGAAGCGCTGGCGACACGAAGTTGGTCGTGCGGAGATTGAGGCTGGTGGCGAACTTGTCGTCAAAGCTGTTGATATCGGGTACAATGTGCAGCCTGAACAGCATGCTGGCATTCACAATTTTCGCGGCAATCTAGCGAATGCGTGGCACCGCGTCAAGTATCCTGTTGCTACGAAGGATGGTTGAAAATGTCAAGTGAGAATTGATAGAAATGGACCCGCGATGCTGTGGCATTGATGGTCAAGCACACCTATTGTGCTCTACTCAGACCTGGTGTCTCCATGAGCGACACAAGGACCCTGGAAATATCAGTTGTCGGCCCAAGCAGATGTCAAGACGGGCAAGCTCACGAATCTGGTATGGGCGCTGCCGGAATTATAGATGACCCTGTCCTGTCCGTTGCCTGCATCGCCGACATCGACAGCGACCTTCATGGAGATTGCGGTGCCGCGAGCGACAGAGACTGCAAAGAACTCGCTGATGGTGCCCGGCACGGCGCGTACGTTGTGTCGGAACCCGCGGTAGAATTCCTGGTCCTTGATGAAGACGACTTTGCCCGGTGCCACGGGACACGAGAGCGACGATGGAAAGCGCTCGAATTTCGGTGCTCGAGAGACGAAGAGCGCGCTGGCGGGTTGTAGCAGGGCGCTGAGCGAGAAGAGAGCGGCGGCGGTCAGATGCATGATTGAGTCTGGCCTTCTAAGATACTCTTTACAGTATATATCTTAATGTACAATTTTCAATGCTACCGAGAGAGCTTTATATAATTATAGACACTAGAGATCCGGCATCGAAACGTGCTGCGGTCTCTTTGGCGTAACCACATGGGCCATATAGATATGCATTTTCCTGCACATGTACCATACATAAAATGACGGTATAGCACGATTACTGTTGTTTCATGTATGCTCGGCCAAGTATACAGTAGCTTTATGTGACATGACGAGCACCTGCACTATAGCTTGCTGCCACTACCACCACCACCACCACCAGATGACTGTGAGCGTCGAGAGAATGAAAAGTTATTGCCAGACACCTGTTTCACATTGATGGCGGCGGGACACCACCCGACGCGGTCCTTGACAAACTGCTCAAAGGACGGCTTGAGTAGTGTCTCATGTAGCTTGAAATCGTCGACGGTGCCGACGCGCATGACGCAGTACTCTGGCCACGCCGAGGTGACGCGGTACATGAGTGTCCCGCACCCGCGACAAAAGTGCGAATCGATCCGATTCCCTGACGCGATTCCCCGTGTGCGTTCGTAGCGCTGCAACATGTCCCTGCCGCGTAGGGTGGTCACGTAGGATTGTGGGAGGACAAAGTTTGCCGCGAAAATGGAGGCCGTTATCTTGCGACAGTCGGTGCAGTGGCATGTGAATGTCGTCACGCGACGATCGCCGGCCTCGAAGGACTGTAACTGACTATTAGCTCGTCAAGTATCCTATATCGGTTATGCATGGACTTGCGAAGGATAATTGGACCGCCTCGCAGTAGCAGGTCGCCGTATAGGTCATGACTTTTACCAACCTTGAGTATTCGAGATGAATGCAAAGGGTGATGTGAAGAATGCGACGACAATGCAAGAACGATATGTATATATATATACACAGAATCCAGAGATGAAGGACAGCGACGAGATGAGATGGAAGACGAGATGGAAAAGTGTGGGGAAATTGACATGTGGAGACGCTTTCACCTTCCAGCTGCGCAGAAACAAATCGGCCCGAACCGTCAGCGCGCTCCTACCAATACTCATCCTACTTGTATCTATCGTTCATCCTTTAACAGCTCATATCTTTCTATACGCTTTCAGTCAACTTATCGACTTTTGTAAAGAAGCCACTGATTGACGGCATGGCAATCAAGACGTGGTTGACAGAGACATTGGGGATTCGCGTGCCGGTGGTGCAAGGAGGGATGCAATGGGTTGGCGTGGCCGAACTGGCATCGGCCGTCTCGAATGCAGGAGGATTAGGAATACTGACGGCACTCACTCAACCGGACCCGGAATCGCTGCGTCGCGAGATTCGACGGTGCAAGACGATGACTTCGCGGCCTTTTGGTGTCAACATTACGCTCCTCCCCTCCATCACACCACCGGATTACCCTGCCTATGCGCAAGTGGCCATTGACGAAGGCATCAAGGTGGTCGAGACGGCGGGCAATAATCCCGGCCCCGTGATTCGTCAATTGAAGGACGCCGGCGTGGTCGTGATTCACAAGTGCACCTCTATACGACACGCAAAGTCTGCGGAACGTTTGGGCGTGGATTGTCTCTCCATCGACGGCCTCGAGTGCGCCGGTCACCCGGGCGAAGACGACGTCACCGTCCTCATCCTCCTCGCGCGCGCCGCACAGACACTCAAAGTACCGTACATCGCTTCCGGAGGAATGACGGACGCGCGATCCTTGGTCGCCGCACTGTCCCTTGGTGCCAGCGGAGTTAATATGGGCACACGATTCATGTGTACCGTCGAGTCCCCCATCCACGCCAACATCAAGGCCGAAATCTGCCGCGCCCAAGAAACCGACACCGTCCTCATGTTGCGGTCGTTCCGCAACACTGCACGGATATACAAGAATAAAGTCGCACAAGAGGTCGTCGCCATCGAGGCCGAAAAGAAGAAAGTTCAGGGCGGCGCAAAGTTTAGCGATGTCCAGGCGCTCGTCTCCGGCGCCCGGGGACGGACCGTCTACGAGACTGGCGACGTCGATGGCGGCGTCTGGTCCGCAGGACTCAGTGTCGGACTCATCCAGGACGTTCCTACCTGCCAGGAACTCCTCTCCAGGATCGAAAGTGATGCCGAAAAGATGATTGGTGGTCTGGGAAATCTCGTCGTCGCCGCACCAAGGCTTTAAATTGTATCAGCTGAATATACTTTTTTATCTTCATCTATCATTTTTTTCGAGCTATCTTCTATAGTGTTGCAAGTGCATACTTTGCCTACATAGTGACGTCTCCGACCATCAATTCGCTCACCTTTTCCAAGCAAATGACAAAGAGAATCAAGAGTCCTCCAATGACAAATGCGGAGATACTCGACCCAATCTCCAACCATGATCCCTCGTCTCGCACCATCCAGAAGAAATTCAACGTCAAAACGTCACAAAATGTCAAGACAGTCATGAAGATTGCCGATGGTGCAACCTTCAATTTTCGATTGAGAAGTCCTAGTGTGGCGCTGATGACTGCGAACGGCACGAGCAATTTGTACAATAATAGTAGACCCATTGCAAAAGGGCTGAAAATCGGGATGAGTCGATAGACCGAGTCTAGACTGAAGGACGAGACGGACGCGATATTGCCGGTGCCAAAGAAGGCTGCTTGGATGAGGAAGAAGAAGTAGAGCGCGACCCTGGCATCACTGAATTGGAGAGCTCGGTAGCCGGATTCGGGAGACGCATAGGTCGTGTGGACCACTTTAGAATCGTGTGCGAGTGATTTCGAAATGTCAGACTCCAGATGCATCCACGTCACCAAGAGTGCCCAAAATGTAAGATAGAACAAGCCTTCGTATGACACACTGAGAATGATGAATGTCGGTGCAAATGTCAAAAAGAGAATGATGAGACGTTGTTGGTAATTTATCGTTGCGATCGTCCTGCGCTCGAATCGATGGCATAGCGGCAGTAATAAGCTCGACACCAAACAGGTCCAGCCTAGCACTTGGCATCCGAGCGGAAGTCCTTGCTTGTTTGCCAGACTCTGACTCGACTCCTTGGTGACGATTGTCGTCACAGCCACGAGTCCGACTTGCGCTCCCAGTGTAAAATTACCTCCACGGAGTGTAATGTATACCAATCCAACCAAGACCATTAGTACTCCGCCAAGAACGACGAAACGTACGTCCTCAGTCTGTACCGTTGGGAGCGAGGTGAAGGTACTCATCATTGTGCAGAGCACGACCCATGCAATCTTTTGCCAGTAGCCTCCAGCACGCGTATAGAAAAATGGTGTGATTGATGCTAAGGGCCACATGATGCTTATGATTCGACGATTACCATATGCATTCACAACGCCCTGTATAATTCCGATTCCGAGGACCGAAAGCCCCACAGTGGCCGGCCAAACGCTTTTTGCAGTCGAGGAGACATTTCGCAACAACTTTACGAGGTGCGGAACTTCTTGGACTATCTTGTACCAGAAAAGGACGGGAAACGCTGTGTATGCATAGTAGCTCAACGGCGAGCTCTTCTCGAGTAGGTAGGCCGCAAGACCGACCGCCAGGGTGGCGAAGATTGCGTCTACCGCTGGTGATCCGGGTGCAACGTCTATATCTTGAAGAGGCGGCAGATATGTGGGATGCCCATTAGCATTCCTGGTCGTAGATCCGGGAACGATCTTTTGGCCCAGCAGCAACTCGATCTGTTTTTCTTTCGCGTGTGCCTGGTAGTGATCTGCATAGGGCACAACGTATGACTTGATGACAAATATCAGGACAAAGAGCATCCATCCTAGATAACCTAGGGAGACGATGGTCCTCAAGAAAAGCCAATCATACTTCTGTAGATACCGCATGCCTTTTAATGATTCGAGAATCCATGAATCGCTCATGGTTGACAGTCCATGCCAATCTCCATCCTGGATAAGGTTTAGGCCTGTATCATAGTAGTCTTTGTCAAACGTGTAGGGAATCATGTTCGAGTAGTGCAAATTCCGAGCTTTGAGCTCTGCTTTCGAGGAATATTGTGCATAAATTTGTCTAGCATTTTGAAAAGTTGCGACTGCTTTAGTTTGTTCATCAGCAGTAAGTAAATCTGTTGGCACAACACCAACGTTGTTCTTCGGGAAGGGAATGTTGACGATATAGCTCATGAATGCGGCCAAGTCCGCCTGTGCTACATCGATTCTCGAATTTCGCTCGACAGACCAATCCAGGCTTTCTTGAGCCGTGTGATGTATCGTCAAGCTTGGTGACATGGTAGAAGCATCATGTAGAGATGGCTTACGCACGCCAGCTCCCCATGTGATGTATGGTGTCCTGGTATTGTTTGGATGACCATCTCCGTGTGAACCCCAGTCACTCATGCCATGATCAGCAGTAAAGAGAAATGTAGTTCGATCAAGTTCTTGTGGTGTCCAAAAGTTCTCGAGAGTCTTCATGAGCTGGGATATACCCTTATCGACGACTGCAATGTTGGTCAAGTACTCTTTGGAATAAGGTCGGTGTGCATGACCAGCCGTGTCCAAGCCCAATAAGTGTAAAAAGAATACAGTTTTGGGTGCTCTCAGGTCATTCGCCAGGGCTTTGTCATTCTTGGCTCTTGCAAACAGTGCATCGACATGCTCAAATACCCAAGTATCGAGCTTGTGGCTGTCAGCAGTAAAGTCCTCTGCTTCCGAGTCATACATTTCACATACGATATTCTCCTTTACAGCAGCACCTTCACGAAACATGGGCAGAATATCCGGTGAACCCCATGCCCATGTCTTTCTCGACTGGTTGAAGACGGAGTCAAAGTTGATGGGATTCAGTTTCCAGCCAGTAGTCACCGCGCTAACATCCTCATACAGTCCTGCGATCAGAGCAACATGTCCAGGCCTGGACTCTGTTGGCACGCGCGTATGCGATATCCCCCACCGGCCAGACGTCAACGCCTTGTCGTGTAAGAATGGCGCCAAGTGTGGATTCTCAAACAGTTTGTCTGCCCTCAATCCGTCACCGACGATAAGGAATAAGCGGTCTGCAGGAGCATGACCATCTTCATGCAGGATTGTGGGGTCATTCAGAAAAATGCCGTGTTGTTCCTCAACCGATACCACAGGACTCTTGAAGTAGATGTCGAATATCGATCGCAAGTATATGAGATGGAAGAGGACACCAATGGCGAGGACCCAGCCGCGAGATATCATGAAGGTCGTGCGCCGAACGTGATACTCCTAGTCAAATTTGGTCGAATTACAAGGACTTTTGTAGATATTTTCGCATGGGTCGCTACTTGTTCTCATTGGTCATAAACTCCTGGAACTCGTGATGAGATGCTTGTCGCCAGGACCATCTAGCAGCAAACTTGAGAAGCAGCTCCTATATGGTCGCAACCACTGTAGCTACCGACAAGAGTAAATCTACACCAAGTAAACCGCTGCCACGAAACGCTCAAACGCGCGAAACTGAAATTCAAGGCGCGCATCAAATCAGTGGCTCGTGCCGTCAGTGGTACGGGGAATACGAGGAGATCCTCACTTGGTGTCTCCACACATTTCACCAACGCTTGTCTCTGCAGAGTTGTACATACACGATATATATATGCAGCTTGTCCAGGCCACAGTTCGCCTGATACGAAACTATTGATGATTGCAGGAGTGTCTTGAATTGCGGAAAGCTTGCTGGGCCGGAGCATCATACACTTGCCGCAATGAGCATAGAACTGGAATCAGAGAGTCCCAAGCTATTCTCGATCCTGGCCTCTATACCGGGAAAGAAAAGTCTGATCCTGGACCAATCCCTTTCGGTCCTAATCTCTAGCATCTCCTCCTTCTCCCAGCTTCAAGACCACGGCATCGAGACTGTCAAATGGCTGGCACAGACGGCCGCGGTCGAGGCTGGTCCCGCCAGGGTGTTGATCATCTCCAGGACTGATCAGGATGCCATTGAGAATGTCGTGTCGGTAGTGAAGCAGTCCAAGGGCAAGGAATTCACACTCCTGCTGGTGCCACGCAGGACGGTTCTGGCAGACCAGATACTGGAACGCGAGGGCATCATCACGGATATTGACATTAAAGTCCTGCCCATCATCAGGATTCAGGAGGAACCAGACATCATCCGAGTTGATGTCCCTGTTGAGCCTTATTCGAGTCCACTCGTCTCGCCCGCCGAGCTCTTCAACATTGCAAGGACACTGATTGACTTGCAGAAAGACTATGGCCAGTTCGCGAGGTTGAGAGGCAAAGGCCCGAACGTAACCACTCTCGAGAACAACCTTGCACAACTACAAGCAGATCTGCACATCGAGGACAAGATTGAACTGGAACCTGGTGGCCTCTTTGGAGACTGTATCGTCCTCGACCGGGCCACCGACCTGATCACGCCCCTGCTCACACAACTCACTTACGAAGGTCTCCTGTACGAGACTTACCCCATCACCGGATCGATCCTCGATCTCCCGACGCAAATCACCTCGCAAGAACGCAAAATCACACTGGGCCCTTCAGACGCCATCTTCACCACTATCCGCGCGGAAAATTTTGCCAATGTCGGCCCCAAGTTGAGCGAGACGGCCAGCACCCTGTCCTCGGAACTCGACTCGCGGCACGCGATGAAGACGACGACGCAACTGAAACAATTCGTCTCTCGCATCCCGAACTTGCAGTCCTCGCAGCGACAACTAAAAGTCCACATTGAACTGACAGAACTCTTGCTGGCCAAGACAAAGTCCCCTCTATTCCGGCAAACACTCGAGGTCGAGCAGTCCCTCTACGGCGGCTTCCCGGAACCCGAAATCGCAACGCAAATCGAGTCCCTGCTCGCCAATGCCCAAGTGCCCCTCGCCGTCCCCTTACGCCTCCTCTGTCTCTGGTCACTCATCCACAACGGTCTCCGACCACGCGACCACGACGCCTTTATCCAAAAAGTCGTACAAGCACACGGCATCACGCACTTGCCCACCATGCACCGTCTCGCCGCCGCGGGCCTCTTCATCCCTAAATCGCCCACCACCGATCGCGCCCGCGGATCATGGACCGGATTCTCACGCACCTGGCAACTCACCCCGGAAGTCCCTGATGCCGACCCTAACATATCGGCCGGAAATGACCAGGACGACGACATAGCGTACCTCTATTCCGGGTACGCACCCCTCAACCTCCGCATCCTCGAAGGATTCCTCGACCCGACTCGATTCGCCATAAACACCGAATCCTCCGCCCTGAAAGTCTTGAGCGGCGGCACTCTCGGCACTACTGCTACCACTACCACCTCCAACGGCACCGCCGGAAGTCGACAGTTTGAAACACTCTTAAAGAACCTCAAGGGAGCGACCATCGATTCCAAACCCGTCAATCATGGTGATCGCAAGGACGCGATACAGTCAGCGGGAGGACGAGACTTGATGGTGGTGGTGGTCTTTCTCGGGGGATGTTGTGCCACTGAACTAGCCGGCGTGCGATTCCTCGCCCGTCAATTGGACAGAAGGTGTTTGATTGTCACCAAAGGCATGACCAGGGGAGCCGCCCTCGTGCGTGCCTTTACCCATGAAATCGAAAGCCTCGACTCGTCCGGCGGCAAGTGAGGTTCCGCGCGCAGTAGAGGGTAACTCAAAGTGACTGGGTATTCTAGCATTTCAGCGAGGCGGCGGATAGACATCAGGTGCCGGGGAAGTAGCAGTCTTCGTTTCTTCAAGTATTTATTACTATGAAATCATATGTCATGAAAAGATTGGCCACATAAACCACGCTAGCACGATCGCAACTAATCTTATGGTCATCACTTACTCGGCGTCCTTGTACGCTTGATCAATCTGCTTCTGGAACGTCTCCTGAATCTTCTTGCGGTTCAGCTTTTGCGCAGAAGTGACGAGCCCATTCTGGGGCGTGAATTCCTGGTCAATCAGGACCACCGCCGACACGAGCTCGATGCCACTGAGACCGCCCTTCTTGCCCACCTCCAACATCCTCGTATGTACGGCCTCCTGCACCTTCTTGTCCTTGCATAGATCCTCGGCGTCCTGAGAGTCGCCCAGAATGCCCTTCTCCGTTGCAAATGCCTTCAAGGCGCTCTCGTTGACCACGACCAAACACACGGGCTTCACTTGCTGCTGGTCTGCATAGACGCAGACATTAGATGCCAATTCGCAAGTTCGGTATTGTGACTCGAGCTTCTCGATGGCAATGTATTCTCCATTCTTGGTCTTTACCAAGTTCTTCAATCGATCAATGATGAGAATCAGACCGTTCGGGTCCCATTGACCGATATCACCAGTCTTGAACCATCCATCTTCGAAAGCCTCCTTATTCTCCTTGTCACGGTTGAAGTATCCCGATGTGATGGAGTCTCCTCGTAGCCAGACTTCACCTTGATATGGTTTGGTCGTCGCATCATAACCTGCATCAGGTACAGAGACAAGCTTGACATCCACACATGCAAGTGGAGCACCGGCAGCGCCAGATACCCACTGTTCGGGTCCGAGCACGGCGCAGGTCGCCGTTGTCTCAGTCAAACCGTAGCCCATCAAGACCGGACACATCACTTTGGTCAGGAACTCTTGAGTGTCCTTTGCCAAAGGTGCACCACCATTCAGGGTGTATCGAAGTCGACCTCCGGTGGCAGCCTTGATCTTCTTGAAGACGACTGCATCCAGAATGCTGCCGCCAGGTAGGCGGAGTGCAGAGAGGAATCCTTTGGCAGAAAGTGCACCCCAGAACAATTTCTGAGCTACGAACGGTGCTTGTCCAATCTTGGTGACAATTCCTTTTCGTACCATCTCCCAAACGGCGGGCACACCGACCATAATGGTAGGCTTAAACTCTGCCAAGTCGCCCTTGCAATTTCGCATATTCGTGTCCGTTAGTGTCTTGACCGTAGCATACCCGAGACATCCTCCCCAGTACAAGGTGATGGTCTCAAAGACAAATTCGAGAATGTGTGCAAGTGGGAGGAAGGCAATGAGATCGTCCTTGTGGTTGATGAAGTGGTTGACTGCCTTGTCGACCCCAGCAATGGCGGCGATAATGTTTCGATGGGTGATGAGTACTCCCTTTGGCGCACCAGTCGAGCCCGAGGTATACATGATACAACAGAGGTCGTCTGCACTCGGAGGTACTGGCTCGGTTGGATGTTCTCGACCTGCAGACTCGAGATCCTCGTACGAGATGATCTTGATGCCATTGAAGGCACTCTGCAACTTTTGTACGTCTGCGCTCTTCGCATCACCATTGTAGATGACATACTGAATCTTTGTATCCTTGAGTGCTTTTACGAGTTGTGGCAGCAGGTATGCATCGGTGAAGATCGCCTTTGCTCCGGACTCCTCCAGAGAGTGATGGAGTCCGGACTCTCCCAGAGTGTCGTAGGCGGTAACGATGGGCATAGACTGCGTGTTTGCTCCTTGTGCCATGAGCATCCAGAACATGCTCGTGCCGGCGAATATTTCGAGTTTGTCACCCTTGTTCATGCCAAGGTGACGCAGACCAGCTCCCAGTCGCAGCGTCGCATCCTTAAGCTCTACAAAGTTGATGTATTCATATGGACCATATTCGAAATATGTCCACTTCTTTGGCACTTGCGTTTCCTTGCCGTCCACCTTCTTCGTGACTTGCTTCTCCTCGACATGCTCCTTGATGAGCTTACGGTAACCCATGGCTCGCTTTGTGCCAAAGGTCTTTGCCGAATATTGCACGATATCGTAGACTGTGTGAATATCAGGATGAGGCTGGGTGAGCAAACCATTAGCGCTATGGATGGAGCGCCTGATCTTGCCATGACCTTCCGGCACAGGATCATTAGTTTCTAAATCATGGTCAGCACGAGCGTCGTGAATGTTATTGTTGTACAGGCAAGAACATACCAATGGAATATCTGAATTGCGACATGACGATGAATCGTTGCGCTTACAAAGTGCGGCGAAGAGCGTTGCGTGAAATAAGAGTTTGGACGGACGGTGTGAGTGCTAGACTGGCGTGTGTGTAGTAGGATTTGCTGCACTGTGTACCTACGGAACGATTATGACGAATGAGGGAGGGTTGGAGCGGCAGGGGAGCGCAGCCGATTTGTGCTGCTGCTGGGCGATCCCCCAGCGGAAAAGGAGACCGCGGGAGCTTGACGCTCAGCTACCTATAGGTAGGTAGGCTCAGACAACTCGGCGGTGGTCAAGTCAGACGGAGGCTGCGGGAGCGCGCTCCTCATCTGGAGAGCGGGGAAATGACAGATCTTGTCTTGTCAGCGCTGGGCTGAGGGAGCCTCATGCTGGTAGAAAGCACCTTGTCTCCCCCTGCTTGTGGAGGACAGCGATGCACTTTGAGATGTCAGACGCTCTAAACTGGACAGATATTTGTCTCGTGGCGCTATAGAGCTTATCCTCTTCCCAGGTCTGCCGACTTCAGCTACTGGTGCAGAGCGCACTCACATGTCAGCTGGCCATTAGACGCCTGCCTTCTCCCCCAACAAGATCCTGGCCAGAGGTCTGTATAATGCATGAGCTTCAGGATTCCGAGGCTGTTGTCTGCTTGTCGGTCCGTTCATGTCCTCGTGCTCTCATGTGCTTTCGAGCAGATCCATGTAGCCTCGTGTCATTGGTACAAATCATGGACCTCAGAGCCCAACCTCCAGGTCATGTACCTTTCTCTTCGTGACGTGTACAATTTTGTGCTATATAGTGCGGAGAAATCTACAATTTCGAGCTCTGGTAGAACGTGTTCATCAGGTACTCGTTCAGGGCATCCAGACCTGCCTGCGCGACCTCCTGATCCTGTGCCGGTGTGCCCGTCGAACACCCAATAGCACCCACGACCTGGCCCTGCGCGTTCTTGACCGGCAATCCTCCCCCAATGGTGGAGAACCTGCCTCCGTTCGAGTTGTTGATGCCGTACGCCGCTCCACCGGGCCAGACTGCGTCCTTGTACAGGTGCGTGCCAATCTTGTGACCGGCCGCGGTGAAGGCCTTGTCCATCGAGATGCCGATCGACGTCAACTTGGCATCAGTCATCCTAGACAAAATTCGTGAGCCTTCTCTTCTTTTCCATCATGGAAGCATTCGAGCGTACCTCGTAAATTGGAGCAAATTCAAAGTGGCATCGACAATGGCAATGTTCATCGGCACGCCAATCTCCAGTGCCTTTTTCTCACACGCCTGCGTCGCCCGTCTGGCGCCCTCGAGCGTCAGAGTTTCGTACGGTTTCGTCACTTGCACGCGAGGCATATTGCAATGTTTTGTGAAGTAGTTTACTGTTATTAAACTTTGATATTACCTTGAGGACAGTACACTGGCTGCAAATGGTATTTCACTAACGACGATCGAGCACTAGTTGGTGTCTATCGCGCCGGCAGATGCGGGAGTGCCGGGGAACCGTCATTGGGGAAATGGTGGGGAACCGGCAGTTCGTCCTGCCACAAACTAGCGCATGTCGTCATTTGATGATATTGTACTAAAGGTGTCACCTGTACAAACTGATGTGTATTGATCGTCATGACTGCCATCGCGCTCTATCCTTGCTATGATAGGATCATGGGAGGTGGAGCAATGTCAACACACATATAGACTTGAATATGCATCAAGGAAATGCACTTGCAGCAGATCACAACTATGAACTTCTTATAGAACAGATCTGAAGCCCACTGATGATTCATGTCAAAAGTTCAATCAAACATGATTCCAATACCTAGACAGGCCAACAATGGCACAGCAAGCTAGAGGACATATCATGTCCGTTTCCCGACTTGCTGTATGAAACTTGCGCGCTTGTCATGCGAGAAGGATCATCATAATCGTGGCAGATGACTTTTCTACTTTTCCAGTCGCGCGATCGCGAAGTAATCACACACCTGATGCTTTTTACATTGCCACATTCTTGCCGAGATGTGTTGTGCGCAGAAATCGTAGGATCGGCAAGTAGAAAGACCCAAGTACGTACGGATGCCACGCCTCGTATGTTCACAAGAAGACCTTGACTGACGAAGCCTGGTGGCCTCATGTTGTGCTGGGCTCGACCCGAGTGTCGAGGATCTCAAGATTGCCGGAGAATAGATTGCTTCCGGATATTGAAATCAACAGCTCTCGCGATGTGATCATGCCAGATGCTTTAATGGCGGAAACAGATCCCCCTGAGCGAACTTTTTCAGAGTCGTGTCGCAACTTCCGCAATGATGAACTCATTTATATCCCGTCTCATAAGCATTGCGTCGTACAGGCTGCTCGACCGTACCATGTTTCTCATCACTACTTGAGCCACCATGACTCGCCGTATCATGCGCATGCTCGCAGCACGAGTCTTCCTCATCATGATCACTGCCGTGATGCGCGGCGGCGCCCGAAGTTTTCGCCCGTTTCTTGGCCTGTATCTTGCGCTTGAGTTCCCTCTCAGCCGCAGAATCGTGCTCGTCGCCGGTATCGTCGCTATCGCTCGAACTGCTGCTGCTCGATTCGGAACTCGATTCGTCGAATTTCTTGGGTTTATGGTAGATGCAGCATATCTTGGACGATTTCCGACCCAGTTTCTCGTTGTCCACTGTATTTTGTGTCCATGCCACCCGTCGATTATGTGAGTGCTGACCCTGAAGCCGCAGTGTGCCTGCTTGAGCTGACGATGGCGACTCCGGGGCAGAAACTGTGATTGTATGTGTCGGTCTCGACGGGCCCGTGGCTTCTTGTGCTCTCTGCATGATTGAGGCTAAAACGCTTGATTGACCACGGAGTCTGTTATGCTGCTCAGCACGATTGCGCGGAAGTGAATGTCAGGATACAGGTATGTTAAAGTGTTTTGCCTAATCGCCTTGCCGAAATATATAATGATGTCGGGCATCATGAGATTGCCATATTCGTCGGCCGCCTGCTTCAGCCACCAATTGCTCGGTTTCCTCGGGACGACACTTATGGCTCTCGGGATTATATGAAATTCAGATTGAAGAGAGAGGCTCACCTAGGCTCGATTGAATGCTCGAGCAAAGGTAACCACGCTCTGAGGATTGCAAGTCTGGTCAAAGTCATCAGAGCTGCTGAGGTCGCTACTTCTCTTCTTCTTGTGGAGTAAACAAGTGACAACATCAGTATGGCAGGAGTACGTCTATTGTTGGGTCGTTGTACGCTTAGGCTGACTCCAAATAGCTTTCGAGCGCTGTTTACAACACTGTTTTCAAGCGCAACTCAGTCTTCGTCGGCGCAGTCTTTGCTACTGGCTTCGTCTTCAAAATGTAAGTTATTGATAATCACGGCGGACCTTTGCTTGGCGATTTCGACGATAATCATGCCGTTTACAAAGGCTGGACATACTTGGTCGTGGAAAAGTGATGATCTGACTTGCTTTTAGTTCATTCGATATGCTGACGACGTCGATATGGGACCGCGTCAACGCCGGAAAGCAGTGGAAGGATATCCGAGGAAAGTACGTCGAGAATTGAGACGAAGTTGCAATCACCCGCTCGTAATAATCTTGGGAATCGCGTGGAAGGGTTTGCATTAGTGCAACGATAATCGAATTCGTACTATTTCGGCACACGACAAATGCATCCCCTACTTTAGTGTCCAATTCAAAGTATCACACGAACACATCAATTTCAAACTCCAGTAGTAGGAATATGGCACATGTTTGCATCCCGTCCCTGACTACGCTCGTGCTAATTTGGACTGTCTGATTCTATATACATGCTTCGTCTGTGGTTCACTACGAGGTGAAGACCACACTCGTGTTGTCAACGAATTTGGTACGGAAGATTCTGTTGGCATTCGTAAACATGCCGTCCTTGAGGGAGACGACCACGAATTGACTGCCCTTGAATCTCGTCTTGATCAAGCGTCCAATATTTTGTGTGTGCGAAGGGTCCAGTGCCGCATCCACCTCATCCAGAATATACATTGGGGCCGGTTTATACTGCAGCAGCGACATGATCAAGGACAAGGCAATCAGTGATCGCTGACCGCCAGACAATTCCGTCAAGGACTGCTTCCACACCTTGCCAAGACAAACCTTGACCTCCAGTCCATGTGTGACCTCTTTGCCTTCGAGTGGCACCAACTTGGCAGTATTGCCCGGGAGAAGTTCTCCGAATATGTTACCAAAGTCCACGGTAACTTTCTTCCACGTTTTGTCCAGAGCTTCAATCTTGTATTCTTCTAGTGTCATAATTGTCTCCTCAATCTTTGTTTTGTCCTTGTGGATCGTGCGAACCATAGTCTTGAGTGCGAGCTCTTTCTTCTCGACTCCATCAATCATGTTCATCACTTTGGCATTGACTCTCTTCTTGAGTGATGCGTATTTCTCACTCAAGGATTTCAAGCTCGCCTTGATATCTGACATGTTGTGGCGCGAGTAATCGTAGATGGAATTGGGTTTGCCAAAGTCCGACAAGGCGTCTGTGATCCACTCATGCTCTTTAAGCATTGACTGCAAACTCTGCTCGGCCGCTTGAGTCTCTTTTGCGAATCGTTCGATTTCGTGACTCAATTTCTGACTCTCGAGGTTGGATTGTGCGATTTGATTTGACTTTTCTCGTGATGCCGTCTCGAGTGCCTTGAGTTCATCGTCGAAGGTAGTAAGTTGGGCTCTCTGATCCGCAAGCTGTGCTTCAATCTGATCGTACTCATCTTTAGTCGCATCGTGATCTTTCTTGAGACCAGAGATTTCTGATTTTTGAGTGTCTATAGCTTCAACCAGCTCCTGCAATTGTTCTACACTTGTGGAAACTTCTGCCGACAACTGCTCTACTTCCAAAGTCAGAAGCTGCAGATCCTTTTGAGCGGTCTTGACCGTTTGTCCCTGTTGAGTAACGATCGCACGTAACTTGTCCACATCTTTCTGCAGCGTCGCTAATTTGCCATCTTTATTCGACTTGAATTCCTTCATGTCCTTGTCTATCGTCTTGACATCGATTTTAGCTCTCTCTTGCTCAAGCTTAGCGACTTTTGCTGATTCCTTCAAGCTCAAGATTTCAGCCTGCATATCACGAATTTCTTGCAAGGTCCTTGAGTCGGAATTGTTACTAATCTGCTGTTCAGTCACACTGACCTCGTGGCGCTTCAGGTCAAGATCTTGCTGCAATTTCTGTGCTTCATGAATTTTTCTGGAGTCCCGCTGGAGACGATCTTGAAGTGCTTTTAGTTGAGTACGGCATTCATCCAAAGCTTGTTGCGCTCTATTAAGCTGTTGTAGAATAACCAGAACGCCAGAGCTGTTGGGTTTCGATCCTCCACTCAATGTTCCAGAGGGGTCATACACATCGCCGTCCATAGTCACGCTGTGCATCCGGACAGACTTGTCGAAGGTCACTTTCTTTGCTGTCTCCGAATCTGCACAGATAAGAGTATTGCCGAAGACGTACTCCATGGCTGCAGTGACCTCCTCATCAAATCCGACCAGAGAAAGCGCCAAGTTGACTTTGCCAGGCGCTAATGACTGTGCGGCTCCGATTCGCTCGGCAGCGGCCCGAGTAGCAGAAATCTTATTCAAGGGGATGATGGTCACTCGTTTCCTCAATTTTGCGTGCGAAAGCAAGAGCGAGCCGACCTTCTCGTTCTCGACCACGACATTGTAGAGTCTACCACCAGCGCAGATCTCCAGGGCTGTAGCAGAAGAAAAGTTCTTCTCCTCGAGTGTGAAGAGCTGGGCAACCAGACCTTTGACTTGATTGCGGTCAAAGTCTGGAGTTGGATCAGAGTATGAAAAGTCAATGTTTGCCACCTTTCTGCGGAGACTCTCAACCTTTTCGGTGTGTTCATGTTCGAGACTCCTGAGACGTGTTTGCTCTGCTAGAGCCGACTTGTACGCATTCTCATCATGACCGAGTGCTTGCAACTTCTGCTCATGCCGGTGAATGACATCTCGGAGGCTGTCGAGCTCATGCAATAATTTGTGATTCTGAGCCTGTGCTTTCTTCTCGCGAGGCTCCTCTTCTTTCAGCCGCTGCTCATAATGGCTGATCTTGAGCTTTGCTTGTTCTTGTACTGTGTGAGCTTGCGTTACTCGTGCCTGGGCTTCAGCAAGCAGATCAAGATATCCGCTGTCCTGACCCGCCTTGGAAGAGAATCCAGTTGACAAAGTCTGCAACAATTCTTCCTTCTGAGTAAAGTCCTTGTTCATGGCATCGAAAGACAATTTCAACGAGCTGTACGACTTCTCGGCTATATCGTGTGCAGATTGTTTCTCAGTCACTTGACACCGCAGCTCTTCTAAAGCTTTTTCGAGAGTCTGTTGTCGCTTGAGATCATCTTTTGTCGAAGTTTCTTTGAGCTCCAAATTTGTTGTCATTCTCACCAGATCGTGAGATAATTTCTTGGCACTGGCTTCCAATTTTGCGAAGTTTCCACCTTTTCGCATTTCCTTCTCTCGCCGAGCATTTATGTGTTCGATGTCTTGTCCAAGCTTCATGATTTGTTGCTTGGAGATCGCTTGTGCATGATCTAAGTGTGCGACTCTTTCCTTCTTGGTCTGCAGATCGCTTGCGGCGCGAGATAATCTTTCGTTGAGACGAGTATAATCGTGAGCGACCACAAGTTTTGTAGCTCGTTCAAGCTCGGATTGTAGTTGCTGAAATTCAAGCCAAGCTCGCTTTTCGGTACGCAACTTTTCCAATTTGGGCTCTACTTCTTCAGCCAGCAAAGTGTTGATCTCCTGTACCTTTGCTTCCTTCTTTGCAATGTTCTTGATCGCCTTCTCTTTCCGTTCTTCGAACATCCTGGTCCCTGCAGCCTCTTCAATCATCGAAAGAATTTCCAGTGGCTTCATATTGAGCACCTTGGTTATCTTGCCCTGCATGATCAAAAAGTTCGGATTATTTATGTTCAGTTGTACAGATTGGAAAAGATTCTGCACGGTTTGTTGTTGGGCACGATGTCCATTGATTAGATATTTTGATGTGCCTCCCATCACAATTTGTCGTGTAACTGATATGGTTGGGAAGTCCTGTGTAGAAAACCCCACTGGCGCGGTGTCTTTGTTGTCGTTCGCAAAGACTATTGTTACACTGGCTTTCGTCACTCCAGCTTGACCTCTCTTATAGATAAGATCTTGTAAATTTTGTGCTCGTAGTGTAGTCATGTTCGTGATGCCAAGCACAAAACAGATGCTGTCCAGGATATTGGATTTCCCAGAACCATTTAGCCCTGTTATGGCTGTGAATGTCGCGTCGAAGAAGACCTCTGTGCGCACCGCATAGGATTTGAATCCATCGATGACCAAAGATTCGATCCTCATATTGTATCGTCTCGCCAACTGCGATCACTCTATGGACGCTCGCAGCCCCTTGTCTGATGGCTCACAATAGTGTCACGAGCAGAAGCGCAGGACAGAACAGATGCGCTCGTAGCATGAGAGCGGCTAGCAGCACAACTTGACCGAGAGCGCGTCCATATCACCACAGACACGACGAGACAAGCGCCGCTGGACGTGAACACGAAAACGATAATCACAACAAAAGAAGAGAGGAGCCCCAAGAAGTTCGTACAGCTCGTATATCCGGCAGATTTGCCAAGCGCGAGGAAATGCGTCGCTTTCCAAGGTTCCCAGGACTCATTTTCGAGACGCTCGGCGATGCTTCTTTGGCTGGTGCGAAGGATCCGGTCTTCTTAGCAGTGCTCACTGACTCAGATTATGCATTACTGAGCTGGTCTTCCTGTAGTTGTTGAGGCTTCTTCCTGCAGCCAGTCACGAAGATGTCATTCTTTGGCCAGAGGTGACCAATCTACTGAAAGGCCGACCTCCTGTTCAATTCTGCTTCGTTGTCCATCTACAAAGGATGAGCGATGCCGATTCAGCTGTCGCGCAATCTCCTAAGACTGGTCAGGCGGCGCTGCCTCCGCTTGCGACAACCACTCCTGTCTTGTCTCCTCTCGTCGCCAATGCAGATCAGCCAAGCACTTTACGAAACACGACACAGAACGGCGTCACTGGCATGAGTTCCACGGAGCCTGGAAGCAATCAGACAGATGCTGTTAAGCCTCAGACCACCTACGCACACATGAATCAATATCCGATAGTGCCTTCTGCTCCCACGAGTCAGAATAACTCAAACCTGCCGCAACAGTCACCATATCCATCCCCCGGCCCAAGTCTACCAGCGACAATATCACAAGGTCAATCCTCGCCCATCGTCGGCAGTCCATCGGCGACCGCTCAGAACGTCGCATCGAATCTACAAGTCAAGAGGTCATCTGAGGATGTTCTATCCTCGGGCGCCAAGAGGGCCAGAATGGACGGGCCGACCACGCCTGGCTTAATGGGGCCCCCAAGTGCGATGGGACCCCCGGGCTCAATGCTCAAGAAAAAGGATGACGGACTGGATGAAGGAGATCCGAACGATGTCTTTGGTGGTGCTGGCATTAATTTGCAAGACGAAGAGCGTAACATGACATCTTTCGAGTTGCCTCGAAATACTGTGGCTTCGCAGCAACAATCACAACAGCCTCAGCAGCAACAGCAAACAAGTGGCGATCGGGCTCGCAAATCAGACTTCCTCCACTATGGAGCCCTGGAGTATCTCATCAATCGCAAGCTTGCTGAATCCGGCTTGCAAAAGTTCGATCCTGAGGTCTATAGTCTGATGAGCCTGGCCACGAAGGATCGTCTGAGCGGACTGCTTGGACAGATGATCGTGCTAGCCAAGCACAGATGCGCACCACCTCCTGTGAATGGCCGTCCCATCGATGATGTCGGACGTATCCTGAAAGGCATCAGTCTGATAGAAGCTCAGGACGAGGAACGACGTCGTACAATCGCGGCAGCACGTCGACTAGAGGAGGAAACGAAGCGCCGGGAAGCTGAAGATGCGACTTTGGCGTCGAAGAAGAAGCCTGGCATGGCTAAAACTCTGACGGAGCAAGCGATAGCGCGCAATGCCAATGCGACGGCGCAGATGATGCTCAACCAATCTGGTGGGAAGAAGTATTCCTGGATGACTGGCTCACCGAATACTTCTCAGTTACCAAGGAGGAACACGGTCCAGGCAGCAAATGGCATTCAGCCAAACGTCTTTAAAAGTGGGAGCGAGGAGCACGGCAATTTGATTACATTGAAGGACTTTATCGGTGCCATTGAGTTGGAGGGTGAGGACATCATGGGGCGCGGCGGAAAGGCCCTCCTGAAAGCATACACGCAACTCAAGGACTAGCACTTTCTATGCTCATGGACGTCCAATGTCCCCAACTTGGACTATTCGCTTGTCTAGTGACAGCACTGTATTGATGACACAATAATTTGTACATACAAACGAAAAGCCAAGCCTGCGCAGACTTCTCAGCTCATCGCGTCAGTCCTTTCCAGTTGTCCGTACATGTATGCATATGTAGTTCAGGAAGGTGTGAAAACCTTTCAAGTTCCAAGGTTGCCAGCTGCGCCATTTTTCGGGTAGCGTCGATCTCCCGTTACAACTTTTTTGTTTCTTGTGCATCTCGACTTCTTGCGCTACGTACGTACATGCATATGCTGCTCGTCAACAATGTTGGGTTAGTGAGTAGGTTCTTGTCAGTATCGCCTCTACTGTGCTCGCGGTGAGCAGTTCGAGCTTGATGTCTCTGCTCGAGCAATTCGACTACTTGCGCAACCATGATGCACAAAAGCGCCTGGAGGCCACAGTCCGGATCTTCTCAATACTCAAGCTGGAGGAGAAATCGATAGAGCCTGTCACGACACTGGATGATTTGAAGGAACACTATGGCGATGAAGCTCACTACACTTTTACGCGTCTCGTGCGTGGGCTGGCCTCCAATCGAGAGGCTGCTCGTCTGGGCTTCTCCGCGGCCTTGTCGGAATTGCTCAGAGCACTACCTAAAATTGATATCACACTCGTCCTCACTGCCGTGGAAAAGGCAACTATCCCCAGCGGCAACATCAAAGGACAAGAGACGCGGGACTGTCAATTCGGACGTCTTTTCGGACTACAAGCACTATGCACGTCGGGGCTCTTGACTCGAATGGAGACGACCATGGAAGACATTACCCCGGTACTGGTGCTACTATATGAGCTGGCTATGAGTAAAGGCTGGCTTCGAGAGTCGTGCGCGAGTGTCATTATACAAATACTGGATTCCTTAGCGGCCGCACAGTCTCCCATCTTGTCGGAATGCGCAACAACCATACATGAAATGCTGTACACTTCTCAGTTATCAAAGACAATGGAGGGAATTGCCATATCGCTCAAATGTCGTGAGCGAGGCTCTACTAAGGAATGCTCTGATTGGACACACAATGACATTCTACATGCCGATAATTTGCTCGCAATCAACAAAATTATGAGAATTCTCAATGCTCATGAAGACGAAGATAGCGAAAAACAAACTGGTACATGGAAGCCGAAACTACACTTTGCATGGTTGGTCGTCATACATGCTATCCTTGCTTCGACTTCAACAGAACACATCAGGTTTGCAGACTTCTGGCGAATAGTGGTCGACGAAGGCCTTTTCAGCACCAGTGCATCGCATGAACGGAAATTCTGGGGCTTTCAAGTCTTCAACCATCTCATTCAGGAATTGCCTTCGAACATGATATCGACCCTGTTTTCTCCCAACTTTCTTCGAACGCTGGGCAACCAGATTTCCCAAAATGATCGATATCTGAATAAAGCAGCCATTAACACGGCCGCGGCCATTGTTGCGGCTGCTCAAAGCCAGCCTGACAAGGCCTTCATCTCTTTGCGTCATTTATGGAGCTTCAATCTCTACTTTGATCGTCTGTCGAAAGCCAAGACTTGCGAAAATCTGATGCTTCTCACTCCTGCGGCGAACTTGAAAGAACTGGTTGCATTGCAGATCGAGCACAGCAATCCGCCAAAATCGAAAGCTGAGGTCGTCACGAAAGATGTTGAAAAGAGACGACAATACATTGCTGATTGCTTCTTGGTACTATTTAGATCTGCGCAAATCCGAAACGATGGGTCATGGGTCGCAGATGTGTTGGACTTTTTCACCATCAATGGATTTTTCGAGGTGGCGAAATCAAAGCACGCCGCGTTCGTATTTGAACCGGCGCTGACTGACTCTACAAGGGAGGTCTTCAAGTCGAGGCTGCAATCTTCGTTGGGGTTGTTGATGCCGACGACGAGTGATGCCAAAGATATATCCGGGGTGCAGCATGTGGTGCAAGCCTTCAAGACATATCGCCACAAGAAGCACTATGAATTGATCCTGCAGCCAGATGACACCATCCTCTCACTACTCGACTCTGCGGAGAAAAAACTCGAAAAGCTCGAGAAGAGAATGAAACGATCGGGAAGCCAGGAGCAAGCGCTCGCCTTCACACTCATGTACAGCCTGACGATGGTACAGATCTACAGTGGCGAAAGTGATGCGGTGCAGGTAATTGAGGATCTCGATGGATGCTATACCCAGCTATTCACTAAATCGGGTGCCGTCGAACCCGAGCAGGATCCGATCGAGGTCTTGATGGATCTGTTGCTCAATTTTTTATCGCGGGAAAGCGTTCTGTTCCGCAAACTGGTTGATTCCGTGTTTGGTGTCTTTGCGGAAAAGTTGAGTAAGCCATCTCTCGACTTGTTGCTCAATGTGCTCGTCTCGGATGAGAGTGGCGAAGCACTTTTCGACAAGGCTGGCGAAGACGATGATGAGGATAATGATGATGACGAGGAGGACGAGGACATGATTGATGCAGATGAAGCTGCACGAGCTGGCGATGACTCATCGAATGAGGATGACGAGGACGACGAAGACGATGATGACAATGACGACAACGAAGACGCCGATGAAGAGCGAGACGCAGCGCTGGACGCTGCTCTACGCAATGCACTGGGAGGCAAAAAGCGAAGGGCATCACAGATGACCGCCAGTAATCCCGGCGAGGGTCACGAAAGCGACTTTGAGGCCGACAGCGACGAGGAAGAGGACTTGCTGGACGACGACGAAATGTTGGCCATGGACGCGACACTAGAGAGCATATTCAAGCGACGAAAGCAGGAGAGCGGCAATACGCGCAAAAAGGACCGCGAGGACATGAAGACCTCGACCATCCAATTCAAGCGCAAGGTGGTCGATCTCCTCGAGCAGTTCACCAAACGATGTCCCTCATCCAGTCTCGTGGTGGAAATCCTTCTGCCTCTGCTACAGTGCGCGCGACGATCGAGCGACGCACAATTATCGGAGCGCATCCAGACGCTACTCCGCCAAAAAATCACCAAAGCCAAGATCCTACCCGACGTACAGCAGGAAAGCGACGAAGACGGCGATAACAATGACGCTGGCTCAACGAACCTCCTCGACCTGTTGCGACGCGTGCACGAAGAGGCCGAGAGGGCGAACACTCCTCCCCAACTCGCCGCGTGCTCCCAAACCTCCCTCTTCCTCACCCGATGCGCCCTCTCCCGCCACGATCACACACTGGACAAAGTGGTGCGCGTGTATGGAGACACGCAGGTCCGATGGATGAACAAGAAGCACTCGAAGCTGAGTACGGGATTCTTTGTCGATTTCGTCAATTGGTGCACGCAGTGGCGACTCAATCGTCACAAGGAGACGAAGCCACATATCTCTACAAAACAACAACTCGCAGACTCGACCAATGGTGATGCCACGCATAATCAGAAGAAGGGGAAAAACAAGAGTAAAAAGTCGCATGGGAAAAAATAGAGTCACGTAAATGTATAGAACATACCACTTTATGCATGGCATTCACCTGTATATATATATATATATATCGAATCTAGACATAGAAATCCATTGTCGCATTCAAAGGCTGAAATTGAGGAATATGCTACAAGAAATCGCAGTCGCAGTCGCCTTGCCGGGATATGTCATAATGCACCAAAATTCAAGGTATCGCCTTCTTTATAGATCAATCAGATCAATCTCCTTGACCTCCTTCTTGTCCTTGAGTCGTCGAATGAGACCTTGTGTGCCGTTATAGGCGTTTGCGGCAATTTGACCCGCACCGATTCGGATAGAGTCGAAACTGCTCCTGTCCTCGCGATGCGGACCCGTGTCGTGGTACGCATCATAGTCCATGCTGGATCGCGCTCGACCTGACGCAGCAGCGGTCACGACGTTGTGGTGGTGACGACGGGAGGGCGAGGGAGAGTTTGAAGGGGGAAAGTAGCTCAGTGTGGCACCACGGACTCGAGCCACATCGACCATGCCGATGCCATTGATGGAGACTTGTCGCACGATTTTGTGTTTGTTGTTGTTGGAGGAGGAGGACTTTTTGGAAGTGGCAACGGGAGTAGTGGCAACAAGAGCTGGTGACTGCTCCAATGCGCATGGCGAGAGTAGAGAGACTCCTTCGGTCGCCGACGTGCCGGCTGGTATCGTGGAAGATGGCTCTACTTCCGTGTTGAAATAGTCCACGAGCTGTGGGCGAATGCCACAGGCCTCCACGGGCAATAGCAGGACGGCTCTGCTCTGAATCGAGTCGTTTGCCCACAACTTGTTTGCTTTGCGCAATATCTGCACAGGTACTTGGTATTGCAGTATGATCTTTGGTAATGTGTCGCCCACTGCCACATGGTGCACATATACTTCTGTTTCGCCCCTGTCATCCTTCAAGTTGCGTGTGTCAATTCTGCTCCCGCCCTTTGAATCTTGTGTCAGTCTGGCGAGCACGGTTCGCGGATCCGGCCTGGCGACCGATGTCGATATGGCGACGGCATCACCGCTGTCCTGCTGACTCAACGGATGATCATCGTCAGTCGGCTTGATGCGAGGCGAACGGACCAGACGCGAGAAGGAATTCGAGGTACGCGCGGGCGGCCTGAGCATACATTCACACTCGGCTTTCCCTTGTTCGCTAATGCTCGGTGTGATATACTGGAACGATACTGGCAATGATGGTGCAGAGAAGTCTCAGTACTGCGGGCATGTCAATAAGAGGGATTGGCTCATGCATAAGAAGGATGGCGGTGGGAAGTGGACCCGAGAAGTACGACAGACAGACTGGGAATCACAAGCCGACCAGACTGGCTGCGCTTGCCTGATCTGGAGAACCTGGCATGTTTGGCATGATCAGATCTCGACAGATCAAGCGCACCAAGTCTCAGCCTGTGAGACGAGCTCTCGAGATGGCATCCATCCGCTAGCCGCTGGGAGCAAGACCCGCGTAACAGATGTCTACGTTCTGATTGGCTGACATGCCGGGCTTCAAAGATGGATAGATTGCCTTGGCATGTGCTCTTGCGCTTCTTTCCTTGTTTGGTTTTCCCTCATTGGCTGCCGGATGCTGCTCATAACTCAACGTAAGTCTTTCGCTCTCGGCTTCCCAATTGCAATCTCCAGCTAACTTGCGACAGATCAGGCTCGCTCAACTTACGACCCCCATCGCCCAAGCTTAGAGGTCGAGATTACAAGCTTGAAGTGTACAGGATCCTCGAAGCTGGAGAAATTCCGGCTCTGCACAGACTGAGCGATCTGGACAAGGTCGGCTCATCGTAGCGGGTGCGACAATATGGTCGCCGAGGAGACCTTGAGCACGCAGCACGAGTTTGCGTTGGCGCCCAGCTTGGCTCCCTTTGGCAACGCTTCTGAGAGCAATGGAGCGAATCGCGCTGAGCCATCGCGTGGCTCCTGTCCTGCTCCACCAGAGGCGAAGATCAAGCTGCCGCACGAAGCTAGCGAGGCCATCTCAGAGGAAATCACGAGGGAACAGTCCAAGGCAGACCGCGCTCGTGGTCTCGTCGCTACTCAACCACAACCTGTCATCAACACGAAGGCTCTGGAAGCGACATCATTCTCTGTGCCGCAGCACGGATCACAGCTGCCATATACCCATGACCATGGCGAGAGTGATCGACGCATCGAAAGCAACCAGTTCCATCACAATGCGTGCTCAAGCAATGGGCACAGTATACGTGGTAGCATCAATGGAAGCTTCCTAGATCATCGTCACTACCACATGCCAGACGATCAGGGCATGAGTCGAAGTAATTCGCAAGCCACCACAGCAGAGGCCGTGAACAACGATGATGACCATCATAACATGGCAACTGATGCTATGCAGCCGACGAATGAGGGAGGCGGGAAGGTTGGGAAAGGATTCAAGCTGCCTTCGAGCTTCGAGGACAACGACAAGACCTTGGCAGATGGGTCTATACCGGCGGATCCTGATGATCCTGATGCAGTATACCGGCTCGTGACTGAGACCGTCGAGCAGCCGTTCGATACTGATGCTGGTTCCACAATCAGACTCTCGAAGGAAGAGAGACGGGCGGAGAAGCAAGAAATGAAAGCTCGCAAGAGACAAAAGTTGGTTCGCGACCCAGTGACTGGTCAAGATATCTGGATCGAGAATGCTCGAGGCTCAACCAAGCGATTCATGGCACAAGATGGCGTGGTTGTGCCAGACTACAAAGTACAACAGAAAAAGGATGAGCGCACCGCTGCCGAGCTGATTGCTGCTCTGCATAAGGTGCCCTTCAAGGATGACAAGACCAACCTGCTTTTCTATCCAATGGCACCACCGGAATGGAAGGAACTCCTGGAGGAATCACAACGATCTCTGTTTCAATGGGCGTACATCATGATCTTCGTTCTGATCAGTGTACAAATTCTCTTCTCGCCATTTCCAGCACGATACGCATTGTGGATAAATTCGTTGTGCGCTATTGTGTCGGTCGTCTTTGTCCAGAACACGATCCGTGCAAACTTCCTCACAGCCTTCGCAGACGCCGAAAGAGTGCGTGGTGAGCATGCAACGTTGAGCGGAGTTCCAGAATCGGTCGAGTGGCTAAACAGCATCATTCGCACAATATGGCCCACGATCAATCCCGAACTCTTTGGAGGTCCGATCGACTTGCTGGAGGACGTCATGCAGAAGCAGGTCCCAAAAGTGGTCCACACAGTGAAGGTATCTGACCTCGACATTGGCTCGATACCGCTTCGAGTGTTGAGCATGAGATTTCTGCCTGATGACGGCGCTCCCCGTGGTGACGAAGATGCCGCTGGAGAGTACGTCAACTTGGAGGTCTCGTTTGGTTATCGAGCGGGAAAGACAGACAAGTCACTAAAGTCCAAGGCGAAAAATATACACATGTTGATCTGGTTCTTGGTCGGTCTTCGAAATGTTCTGGGTGTTCCTATACCAGTATGGGTACAGATTCATGGCATCCTTGGAAAGGCTCGCGTACGTGTTCAACTTTTACCTGATCCGCCATTCTTGAAGAATGGTACAATTTCCCTGCTGGGTATGCCAAAGATTGAGCTTTCCACGGTACCAATATCGACGCGTTTCATCAATGTCATGTATCTACCTTTTGTCTCGCAACTGGTCTCGTTCGCCGTAAAGATCGTCATGAAAGATCTGATAGCGCCCCGATCGTATACAATGGATGTTTCGAAGTTGATGGTCGGAGACGATGTAAAGAAGGAGACCGCCAGTATCGGAGTGCTTATGATAGCACTACATGGTGCCACAGATGTGCCCCGTGCTGACCATCGTCCAGGAAGATCTAAGGTCGATCCTTATGCCACCATTCAATACTCACGATATGGTAAGACGCACTACTCTACACGAGTCATTCATCAAGACTACAATCCTGTTTGGGAGGAAACTTGCTTCTTACCTGTCCTGCCAGCTGCGGTCAAAGCCGGAGAACGCATTCGTATCAATGTCTGGGATTCTGATCGCCTCACTGCAGATGATCTGCTTGGTCGAGTCGAGATTGATCTGACAAATCTCGTGAAGCGTCCTGGCGTCTTCGAACGCAGGATTGACAAGGTTGTCGGCACCCCAAAGACAAAACTGCACTGGTCGATCGGTTTCTTTGGCAAGAAGCCCGTGGCGGAGACTGACATTCCTCCAGTGGAAGATTCACGGGTGCCAGTAGAGTTGCGAAATCACCCGGACTTCAAGACCAAAGATCCTGCGTGGTCAGTCGATAGTAAGGTGGAACGCTTGATTTGCCGCACGCCTCCCAACAAGGAGTTTCCGGGCATCTTGTCTGTACAGATTCACCAGATCAATGACCTTGCCGTGACCAGTCCGAAAGTCAACATACACAATCGACAAGGCCGAGTCTTGGATGCCGAAGCTGTCGAACAAGGTAAAGAAGATGATTCGGGAGCTGCACCGTCATCATATTGTACGGTCACACTCAATGATGAATTGGTCTACAAGACGAGGACTAGGGCATACACGAACCGGCCAATATTCAATGCCTCATTTGAGCGTTTCGTGCGTAGCTTCTCAGACACGAAACTCCGAATTTCTGTTAGAGATCAACGATTCCGCGAGGATGATCCGATCATTGGAATTTTGCCACTTGCTCTTCAGGAAGAGCTTTCCATGCAAGGACAGACGACTCGATGGTATCCTTTATCTGAGGGTATCGGTTATGGGATGATTAGAGTTTCACTCCTGTTTCGTTCCGTAGAATGTCGAATACCAAGGACATTACAGGGCTGGAACGTCGGCACATTGCACATCTATACGATCAAAGCTAGGGTCAATGCGAGTGATGCTGCAGCGCTACGAGACTGCAGCCTCCGCATCGATAGTACACTCGGACACAAGACCATAGGAGCTGTTCATTCTGACCTTGAAAACGACGGTCTAGTAGCGTGGGATCTTGGCTCACCATTAGTCATGCCTATTCGTCGAAGACATGCCTCCTCCCTTAATATAGAAGCACATCGTGGAGGCGTGGCATTTTCCAAGACAGGTTTCCTTAGTGGGATCTATGGGGCTTGTATTATCGCCTTGTCTGCTGTTGACGACGATCATCGCGATGTTGTGAAGATTCCGATCTTCCAGACTGATGATTATGTTCGCTTCAAGCAGAATAGTCTGACTCAAGATGGCACGGAAGTGGATCGTTCGTTGCGAAAGCTTGGCCATATGGAGGTAGACTGTGTCCTTGTTTCTGGTCTCTCGGAGTCGCACCGTAAATTCACCCGGAGGAGTAAAGACCTGGCACAGACTCAAGAGGCATGGGATACAGAACGTTCATACCGCAAGAGACTAGCATACGATGCCCGTCAGGAACAAAAAGAGGCTGCGCTCAAGGCCAGGAAATCTCATGAGCAAGGAAGAGTAGAAGAGGTTACAGACCCATCCACACTATCGCCGCGACCCCGTGCAGACTCGAGGAGTGTCCAATTCGCACGACCGGACGTGAACGACACGACCAACCACGACGGTGGCGGCAGCGCATTGCACGCGAATGCAGACGTCGACAATGAGCTGGACTGGTCTTCGGACGACGAGTCGAGCAGTTCAGTCAAGTCGCGCAAGAGCATCAAGGAATGGATCAACGACAAGAAGGAGGATCGACGGGAACGGCACCGTCGTCATCGCGGCATCATGCAAAAGAAACCAGCTCGCACGGCGAGTTGGCTCAAGAATAGCCTGAAACGAGGAATCAATAAAGCCAGTCGGGCGTTGAGCTTGAATCGCGAAGACGACATTGTTGAGCGAGAAGTCGATACATAAGTTAATGTGTACGTTGGATCAATGATGGCAATGAAGCATAGGAGAGGTTGATGTATAAGTATAATGAGGAGTTTCGGAAAAACGAAAATGATAATAATAATAGACTTGATAATGTGCCGATACGCTCGAAAAGGGGGAGAATTTTAAATACATCATGTCAATATATGCCAAGGGACATTCCTGTGAAAATGTCATTCTATCCGGTCGCTTTCTTCCCTTCCTGATCTTCATTACTGTCGTCCTTTTGTGGTTCAGCTTGTTGTTGTGGGTCTTTATTGCGGTACTTGTCAAAGATGCTGGAAAAGATTCCTCCTGCACCCGCGCCTTGATCGCCTCTATCGTCCTTTGACGGCGGCGGCGGCGGCGAGACATCTCCTGTGCGCGGTTTAGGCGACGATGATGGAGACGCGGAAGAGGAGGAAGGCTGGGAAGAAGAAGAAGAAGAAGTCGGTGGAGGGACGTGCATTTCCTTCTTGGTGTTGGTGTCGCCGAAACTGATGGCCAATTGCTCGAGCAAGCCTCGTTCGTAGGGGGAGATGCGTTTCGGCATGGCGACGCGAAACTCGACCTGCAGGTCGCCCACGGATCGTCCTGCGCGGGGATCGTTACTGGTGGTGGAGACGCGGGGCATGCCGCGGCCAGACATGGTGATGGTGTCGCCGGAGTTTGTGCCCGGTGAGACTTTAATGTCGACGTTGCCGTCTAGTGTGGGGATACGGCATCGTCCGCCGAGCACGGCGGTGGTCATGGGGATGGTGGCACGGTGTCGCAGGTGTGGTCCGTCGCGCGTAAAGTCGGCGGAGGGTTGGATGCGGATGTGGACGTAGAGGTCGCCGTTGCGCGTCTGTGCCGGGGTGGGTTGTCCCGAGACGTTTGGTGCGTCGCCCTCACCGGCCACACGCAGTCGCATGCCGTCCTCGATGCCCGCGGGGATGTCGACCTTGACCGTCTTGCGTTCGCGCGTCACGCCCTCGCCGCCGCACGTACCGCACTCCTTGCCCCGTGGAATCACGATGCCCGCTCCACCACAGACTTCGCACGTCATTTGCATCTGGAAACCGCCCTGCATGACGTGGATCCTGGTGCCCGCTCCACCGCACGCCAAGCAGGCGGACTTCTTCTCGCCTGGCTTCATGCCGGAGCCAGTGCAGGGTTTGCATTTGGTCAGAGGTTCTAGATTGATTGACTTGCTCGCTCCCTTTGCAGCGTCCATGAACGATATCGTCGCGGCGACTTCAATGGCATCGCCCACGACGATCGCATTTCGTGCCTGTTGCTGGCTGCCTCGTTGGCCACCGCCAAATGCAGAAAATATGTCGTTGAAGTCGAATCCTCCAGCACCGAACGGTGAACCACCACCGCCGCCGAAAGGATTCCCACCGAATCCTCCAAAGCCACCTGGTTGTTGCGGGTTGCCGTTGGCATCGAATCCTTGGGCGCCATAAGTATCGAACTGTTCCTTCTTGGCCGGATCCTTCAGTATCTCATACGCTTCCTGAACCTCCACATAACGATCTTTTGCCTTGGGGTCCTTATTCGAGTCGGGATGATATTGTTTTGCTAGATTGAAGTACGCCTTCTTGATCTTTGACTTGTCCGCGTTCTTGTCGACACCCAGAATCTTGTACGGATCAGTCACCGCTTGTGCCACCCGAGTCGTCGAAAAGCATCGCGAGATATTCGAGAGCGACTGATTGAGCAGCGAGCGATGCAGCATGACTTTCTCTCCTCCCAATAAAACCACCGAGTCGCGGTACCTATATCAGTCTATATAAACTTGGCAATGCCGAACGAGCGTGCTAGGTAGATGGCAAGGACAAATCGCCGTTGTGTGGAGGGTCACAAATAACTCAAATTCGTCGATTCCAGAAACTTTATGGGAGGAGCTCGCAACTCGTCGAGATTTAGCATAAAACGAGAAATACGAGGGTTTCCAGCCTTCAGAGTGGCTTGAGACTTGAATTCGCGCTCGCGAGACGAGAGACTACAAAACACTCGAGTCTGTTCTTCGCAGCATGTACTGTACACTACTACGACGATAGGCCCAAGGATGACGACGACAGCGACCGTCCTCCTTTTGATCTTCATCGCAGTCATCTCCTTCTTCTTTATACAATACTTCAAAGCCGAAAACCCGACACCCGACACGGAGAGCGAGTACATCTGGGTCACGCGCAACATTGACAACGTCCTCGTGCTCTTCCCCAACGAAGACCACTCCCGTCTCGCGTACGAGCTCAGTCGCAGCAGGAGCGTCGAATCGTGCATCGAAAAGTTGCTCGCCGGGGAAACGTTGCCTGTGCCGCCGAGGGAGTCGCGGTACCATGGTTGGGACCTCAAGCTCGAGGGGTCCGATCTCGCTAGTGCCCGGACAGTGCGCACCGCACCAGGCAGCGCCATGAATTGAGCATCTCTCAGACAAGCACTTACTTGCAGAATACGAAAAGGATTTAGGCATGGGAACGGACTGGACAAGGCAAGGGACGATCTTTGGGAAGCGAGCATGGCAAGTCTGCTGGAACAAAATTCAATTATAGTAAAGCGCGTGCGGGTGGACTCTATTCTTCGTCTCTTCCATCATTATAATCTGCTTACGCTGTCCTGTATACATATAGTCTATTTGGCATTTCGCACAGCCTCATCAACAGCCTTGGCAAAGTACTCGACGTTGGAAGTGTTGAGTCCCGCCATGCTGATGCGACCATTCTTTGTGAGGTAGACGTGGTACTTCTCAGTCAGATACTGCACCTGAGCTGGATTGAGACCCGTAAAGGAGAACATGCCAATCTGGGTGATGATGTGCTCCCAGTCGCCTGGCGTCTTCAATGCTACCAAATGCTTGTGTAGAGCCTCTCGCATGGCAATGATACGTTCAGCCATGCCTCGGAGTTCTTCTGTCCACTGCTTGAACAACTTCTCGTCGTTGAGCACCAGACTCGTTATGCGAGCTGGAAAGGCGGGAGGATTTGAAATCTCGGATCGCTGCAGAACAGCCAATTGGGACGAAACCCTCTTTGCGACATCCTCATTACGGGAGATCCAATGGAATGCTCCGGCTCGTTCTCCATAGAGACCAAAGTTCTTTGCAAAAGATTGGGCGATACACATTTCGAAACCCCTTTCCACGAAATATCGTGTTGCCCAAGCATCTTTCTCCAAATCACCACTAGCAAATCCTTGATAAGCACAATCAAAGAACGGGAAGAGTTTGCGACGTTGAATGGTGTCTGCAATCTTCTCCCACTGCTCCTTGGTTGGATCCACGCCTGTCGGGTTGTGTGCACAGGCATGAATCAAGATGATGCTCCTTTCCGGGCAAGTCTCGAGGCAGTTCAGGTAACCATCAAAGTCCAGGCCGCGAGTGCTAGCTTTCCAATACGGGTATTGCTCCACCTCGACACCTACATTCTGCCAGATGGCTGCGTGGTTTGCCCATGTGGGATTCGAGACGTAGACTTTGCTCTTCGGATAAAACTTGGCCATGAATAATGCTCCCAAATGATTTGCTCCTGTACCACTGATTGTCTGTATGGAAGAAGTCCTCTTGTCTTTCAGTGCGGCAGAGTCCTTGCCAAGGACGAGTTTGGCTGCGGCAGACACGAATTCCGGCAGACCAGCAATTGGTAGATATTCGTGATCGAGCTTTGTGTCGGCAGCCAATATTTGGTGAGCCTGGTAGGATATTAGATAATGCGACGTTTGTATGTGGACTAGAACTGACCTTGTGGACGACCGGCAACACGTATGGTTTGCCAGCATCGTCTCTGTATGCTCCTACTCCGAGATTGACCTTGTCCTTGAACGTGTCACTCTTGTACGAAGCGGTGAGAGCGAAGATGGCATCGGCAGGCGCCAGTGCCAAATCGGCAAAGATGGATTCTGGCATGGCCAAGCTTTTCTGCACCTGTGCAGAGTCAGTCATTGTGCTCTCTCACAGGCGGTCATAGATCGTGAGTCTTTCGTAAGTCGAAAGAGTCAAGAGGTAGCTGAGCTGCTGTCCCTGATCCCAGCATCAGACAAGCTGAGCCGGCTGATGTGCGGAGAGGAGAGAATCACGCGGACGCATGAGGAAAGGAAGCGGTCTCCACAAATAGCGCAGAACTACTTGACACTTTCTCACTCGGCTCTCCAGCTCAATGGCTCCTTGCTCTGCCTGCTGTCCTGCGGCGACTGGCATTTGCAAAAGCAAGACCATAACTCTATTCGCCGTACGGCAGAAGATTCTTGTCGCAACAGATGTGCTTTGGGCAGGGGCCGAGCATCGACTAGCCACAACTCTCGATTCGTTTTCCTACTGCAGCCGTGCGACTCGATCCATACCTTGAGGACTACATACCTGTGCCAATCGCTGATTTGCCATCTTGTACCAAGCTTGAATTGAGTTGTCCTTGACGTGACAAATCTGATGACCGCGGTCAAGTTGAAGGGAAGCGCACGAGAGAACATGGCAGGCAGCTGCTAGCAAGCGCGAGGGCAAGATTTGGTGAGCGGATTCGATGCGCTCTGTGTGGGGTGTGCCACAAGCCGGCAGACCTCGGTTACACATCCGCCCAACTCCTGCGTGCATCACTTTCTCGGCCATAAACGGCCACACAACGTATACCCAGCTTGGCCGCCTGCAGTGTATAGTAGGATAATTCGATTCAAGCGACCAGCCAAGAACCCATCGGAGTACAGCAATCACACGTACGAGACATGTCTCTGCAGCTGGAAAATAATACATCTATAGCACACTGTGCAAAGCTCCCTTCACTCACTCAACTAGTAATTCCTGCTCCCAATCAAGACATTGCTTCCCTTTTATGCAATGCACCGTTCGCTGTACCCCCTTTTGCACACAATGTTGAGCAACTCGCAAGTTGTCCACAATTGCAAGCCTTTTTACATCTCAACACGACCACCCCGTCGAATCGTCTTCTCCTCATCCTTGGTGAAGACACTGGTGTTGTAGCTCCCGCCCTCGTCTTCGTCACCGTCCTGGATGGTGACTCGTCGGCGAGCGAGCTCACCCTTCTCTCCACCTCCTTGCTTGTCGCCTTTAGTGCCGTTGATGCCCACATCACTGACCTTTTCATCATCAGACACGTGAACCTTGGCCTTTCCATTCGCCTCCTTGGCGAGTCGGAGTGCTCGAGGCGTTTCCATTGGATCCATATAAGTGCCACACAACTTGTCCCAGAAGGTAAAGTACGGCTGACTAAAGTTCTTCTTGATGCCGTAGCTCTGGTGATGAATGTCGTGGTATCGAGCATTGTTGCTGAAAAACATTTGCAGAGGGTCAATTGGCAACAGGTAGCCGCAGTGATCGTCCACAGTCTTTGCGGTCGAAAAGGCATAGAAAAAGATTGATTCCTTGGTAGTCATACCGGTCACGAGATATCCAAGACCAGCGCCAATTGTATCGAGCAGGAGTCCCTCAATTGGATGATTGTAGAGTGCGCCAAAGGCATAGGGAACATATAGCCGGTGATGGTGTGAGTGGAAGTTTCTGTATAGCCACTTGTTTGTGTGCATGGCACGGTGCCACCAGTACTGCCAAGTGTCAAGGATCAGGATGGCAATCATGAACCGAAAGGCAGGTAACAGCATAAACGCTATTCCTCTTGTCGCCTTTTCAGACAAGGCGAATGGCACAAAAGCAGTAACCTTGTCCAATGTGATTTGTGGGTCGTGATATACTTCGGCATCGAAACGCTGCAAAAACAAGCCGAATCCAGTTTGTACGGCTTGTTGAATAATGACATCCCGAACAACTTTGCTGAGAGTCACCTTGTTGCGCGAACGCATCTCCAGCGGTGTATGAATGCGTCTCTCAGCCAGGAAATCCGTCTGGTCTATGCAGTGGAAGAGAAAGGACATGACCCAGTAGACGATGAGTGGAGCGAGTAGGGCCAGATTCGTGTCCTCGATGAATGGAAGCACAGGCGCAGGCTTCCAATGCAGCCCATACGCAGCGTCCATGGACGTACTGTTCAACATTGCCACGGCGGTTGTCGCAGATTCGCAAGAGCTTGAATTGTGATCAAGTGGGCTGTGCGGCAAAGCGCAATAGCAGTGGTCACGACAGACACCAAGAGGTCAGCTATCCGCGTTGTTGCTCAGAACTACTGGTTGTTGTGACCAGGAAATATGCTGAGAAATCGATGGTGGCCTGCCGCATTATCATATCCGCGTACGAAAAGAGAGCGGGCTCGAGCCACATGCACGCTGCACTCACAAAACCTTGGAATTCGCCTCGCGGGATCTCCTGAAACGGAAACTATCCCCGAGCTTGCTATATCCGCCGTTCAGCCGAATCTAGATGTGCCCCGCGCGGAAGAGCTCCTCTTATCGGCCTCGCGGCACAAAGTTCGGGCCGATTGCGGATAAACTGTTCATGGTTGGCTGGGTGATTGTGGCTGAGTCGCGCTCGCTGTGTCTCAGACTCCACTTCTGCGTATCCTGCCTGCCTGCCTGCCTGCGCTCATGCCTCGCTGTATAGCAAGTCCTTGCGAGAGGATGTTTCGAGCCTGATACATCTGTGCTCATGCTTGATTCGGTCTGTGCGAGCTAGGAGTCACTGGCTTGTGCCATCGCAATCTGTACCATGCTCATGCATTTGCGATTGTGACCCGAGGTTTACTGGCATTTGTCCTTTGACAAGACACCAACGGAGCTACACAAGCTGACAAGCGATGCAGAAATTCAAAGCCAAATTTGGCAAGAAGGAAGAGTCGAGTCGTCTGACAACATCAACCAAGGATTTCATCAAAGGATCTGGTGACGAGGGCTTGCAATCTTTACCATACATACTCGAATGCTGCAGTAGTGCGGCTGAGTACTCCCTGACATCGCAAATCGAAGTCCTGGACATGATAACAAAGTACTATGCCCAGCACAATCAACTGGGCCGGCAATTGCGCTGCATTGATCTATTGCGATATCTGTCGGATCAGCACGATAATGAACTCTTTCACCTGCTTCAGCAAGGTCACCCGATCCTCAAGACGATAGACACGAATCTAAACACAACTCGCGCTCACTCTGCTCTCCAAAAGGGTACACGTACGTTGTTAGACCACCTCGTGAGGCAGCCCGGCGTGCCAGACGCAATCATTGAACTGCATGCCAAGCATGTTCACGGCTTCAGTAGTCCCCACAAACCAACCATCATCTTGAGCGATCAAGAGGTTGTCGCGGATGACATCGAGGCTGCCAGTGCAGAAGCGGAACTCCTTGCGACACTTCTTACTGACTCGAATCCGGACAAGTCTCTTCTCAAGGAAGTGTATAATCGCATGAAGAACACTAGGGAACGTCTCGTTCGGGACATTGACACGTCCACCAACGAAGCGCAAACGGTCAATTTGATCAATTCTGTAGAGAATGTCGACCAGGTGATGGCGCTTTACAAGGAAATGCATCCGCGTGACTCTGGTTCTGGTCATCGTCGTTCGTCCAGCGTCAATAGTGACGGCGGAGCCAATTACAGCGCGCCAGTAAGGATAGGCGACGGACACCGATCATCAACAGAGTCTAGTAGAGCTCAAGGCAAGCGTAACGGCAAGTCGAGGGCGACCTCACCCGCAGCTTCACCTCCACAGCATAGCGGCAGCACTTCATATCAGGATTTCATGGACATCCAGCAATCGTCCTATCAAACGTCCCAGGAAGGCCCGAGTGGTCCACGTCATCCATCACAACAGTCAAGAGATCGAGAGAGCATCGGAACTAGACTCTCACAAGACCACGGTCGAATCACTTCCACTTCGCCTCATGTGGACAACCGCACATCAGGAGAATTGCACAGATTGAGCTCAAATAATCCCTTTGCCGCAGCTGCACCGCAGTCAGCGCCCACGGGACACGCGCTGAGTCCGAATAATCCTTTTGCTGCAAAAGTCGAACGTTCTACAAGTACCAGCAAGAATCCCTTCGATCGTCCGAAATCTGCCGATCACGTAAACGACGACGACCTCAATTCGCCATTCAATACGCTGCAAATTTGAGTCTGCTGAATCCTGGAGATTGCACAAAGGCGCCGTGTTTGTATCATATAATGATCATTGTAATGTTTATACTTATTTAATCTTGTGTGCTGATTCATAAGGACAATCAATATCTGATCATACAATAAGCATTCTTATCATCCTGAGCTCCTCACAAAAAAAGATTGACCCCACAAAATATATCCAGTGATGTCAGCTATTATTTATTCTATGATCTTGTTGACATCTCCATACCTAACATTTACTTTTCAGTACATTCGACTGATGCTGCGCAGGGGAGTCTCGAGATTATCGACATGGCCTCGATTCAATAGCACGACCACTGCTACCAGTACCAGTGATATAGGGACAAAAGGGGCCAAAGGGGCAGGGAGTGCCGAAGTGACGGTATGGTGGGACGCTTCGTGTCCCTTATGCACGAAAGAAATCGCGTACCTGCGTAAAAAAGACACCGCCGGGAAAATCCACTTTGAAGCATTGACTTCCTCGTCGCCGGACAGGATCGTCGTTCCTAATATGCCGACACCGATTCCCAAGACCGACTTGTTGCGTCGCTTTCATGCGCAGAGAATACCGTCGTCCACGACCACGACCACGACCGATAATGTCGGCGGGAAAGAAGGAGGGACAGGACTGGTGAGCGGTGCAGAGGCGTTTGCGGTGATGTGGAGCGTCACTGGGTCCGCCGCGTTACGGACACTGGGTCGCGCGTGTCTGCGGTACCCTGCGGTCCTGTGGTGCATGGAACGCTCCTACCGTGTCTTTTTGCGCGTCCGACCCGCCATGCAACGCGTCGCGCGACGGGTACTGTAAATGATTGCGAGACTCGCATGGTGCGAGAGAGGAAGGAAGGAAGGGGTATGGTCATTCGAAGAGCTTCTCGAGGGCGGCATAGTTGATTTTCTTGGAAAAAGTCCGTTCCTCCATCATTTGTCGCGCGCTCTCCGCTGGACTGGCCGGTAAATTCGGGGCACTCGAGTCGCGCGGCTTTGTGCGGCGCTTCTTCTTCGTATGGGTATTCGTCGTCTTGATGCCGTGGCGCTTGTCCGTCTCGGCTTTGAGTCGCTTCTGTTCCTGCGCCGCGAGGTAATCAAAGTTGTTTTGCATCCAGACCTGCGTCTTGATTTCGATCGATTTTTCGTCCAGCAGGATCGAGTCGATTTCCTCATCGTCCACGTCCTCCAGACTCTCGTCGTACTGTTCCGGCTTGAGTCGGGCTGCTTCCGCCCGGCGCGCCATTTCTTCCGACTCGACGTGCTGCAGGTCGGCGGAATCAAGTACACCACTGACCTCGTCCTCGATGGCCTTTTCCCGCGCACTGTCGGCAGCTGCTTTCGCGGCCTCTTCTTCTGCTGTACTCGGTGTCGCGGCATTTCCATCACCTTCAGTATCCGCATTGGTGATAGTCGGCTGGAACGGTGTTGATGAATTCTCCTGCGTGGCTTGTGGAGTGGGCAAACCATTGGGAGGATAGGGTCGCTTGAACGCGCCGTCTGTTTCACCAATGTCTTTCATCGTCGCTAGTGTTCGTACTGCGGCCTCTTCCTTTTCCTCGAGAACTTCTTCCGGCGCAATGCCCTCATGTTCCGTCTGCTCTTCATCTTCCGACGAAGTCTGCTCATCTTCCGAGCCGACGTCCTCCTCTTTTGTGCCGCGCTTGCGTTTCTTGCCTCTCTGCTTTGCTTTCTTGCCCTTCTGACGTTCAAAGGCCGGTGGATTCTCGGACCTCTCCAACCAGACTTTGGTAAAGTCGTCCACCGTCAGGTTCGCACTGGCAGTCTGACTGAAATCACTCAGTCTTTGCTGCACGGTGCTTTCCGCAACCTTGACGACATGCACGATTTCCGCCATGCTCCGACGATAATTGTTCATGCGTGCAGCAATGATGAGACACGCGCCGCAAATACCGGCTGGACGACGACCGAGATCGATCCAGTCCCTTTTCATTCGCGCCACCAATCTTGTCGCGTCAGAAGCGACCTTGTGCGTGTCCTCACCAAAGTCCAGCAAGGCCGCAAATCGTGTAATGTATAGCGAAGGGTCGATAAGGGGCATGTTGATGTGCAGTGCCTTGACGAATTTGAGAAATGTCGAACCTAGCACAAAGACATTGATTTGTAACAGATCCGCAAAATCAATGAGCATGTGCGAGGTCTTTTCGAATCGACAGACGATATAGAGGCAGGTCGCGACTACATATTGGGATCGCCTGCCCCTGATGAAATTATTCGCCACGGCGAGCGTAAAGTACCGGACACCTTGCTCCGCCAATCGATCAGGCAAGCGCATGGCATTAGCCAGGGCATTCACCCGCTGTCGACCTTTACGAATCGTCTGCTCGCGCGAGTTCTCCGAGGATTGATTCCTGAATGGTCCCGAGATGCGCGCACCGGTCGCGTCGCCCGATAGAAACGAGCCCTGGACAATGGCCGCCCCGGAAGACGACTCGCCAAAGGTGATTTCGCTGACGATGGTGTTTTCCTCCACCACTGTACCACATGATGTGCAAAAGGCATTTCCCGAAGCAGCATCAGATTCGATCCTGCTGTTTCCCTTAGACGACGGTCAGTCCTCCTTCACCATCATATATAGAATTCAGGCTTACGCAGTTAGGACAGTTCACCATGGCGACGACAGTGGCGCGCTCTGAATCGTGGGGTCGTCAACAGATTTTGTGTTCTGCTATAGCAAGAGCAAGAGCGAGTATGTGCTGAAGAAGAGGATTCGTGAGCGATTTTGTTTTTGCGCTTGGTGGAACGGGCAAGCAATCTGTAGAATTTAGCCGAGGTGAGTCACGGGCTCCAAGTTCGATTCTCATGGACTGCGAATCATGGGCTCGGTTCTGTGACTCGTGTCTTTACATATATTTATGTATTGTTTTATGTATATTCGTGATCGAGCCGGTATGTATGCTACAATTGATGCTCGGTAATTGCCTGCTCGTGCGGTACAGGCACCGGCGGATCGTGTATGGTATTTCTCGCATTTTCCGTGACTACATGCACAAAGGCCGGACTTTCAGTCTCATGCATTGCAAATCCATCGGTCTCTGGGTTTTCCGGAGGTAATTTTATTCCTTCCACCTTTGGGTATTCTTCCTCAATACTATGATTGTCCTGTGTTTGTTCCGTTATGATACGATCGTGTGGGTGAGTAGAAACATTCGATGCTGTATCTTTCGCGGGGTCCTTCGTCGTCTCCACAGGAATTCGCGGACGGTCGTATTCTTTATTGATCATGACGGTCGTGCCTTCTTTGGTCATCTGCCCAGTACTTACCAGACGGCTGATCTGTTCGGCACACTGCACACGAAAGCTCTGTGGATCGATGACATGCTTGCTCTCGATGTACTCCATGATATCGCGATTCTGTGCCGGTCTCCCGAGCGCCGCCACGGCATCGAGGATTTGCTGCTCGATCTGCTCGACACGCTTCTGTGGACGCACAGTCTCGTCACCGGGCACGGGCTGATAGACTATAGGCACCATCCTGGCCCTTTCCTCCTGTATGGCAATCTCGTGCTTTTTATGCACTTTTTCGAGGACAGCGGCAGCACGAGGGGAGTAGAGCGCCAGGTCGGGATATTTTGAACTCGCATGAAGGACCAACTGTACGAGGTGAGATGTCGGCAGCCCTGCCAGATAGGATTTCTTTTGTTCCTCCGTCAAGTCCGATCCGGTACTGCCCATCTCAAGTTTGCGTTGACCCCGACGATGATCGCAAGTCGCGCAGAACCATTCCGCATCAGGCAGGGTGATGAGTAGATCGTCAATGACTGGTGTATGACAGAGCTGATGATATGGTGTGTTACAGCCATCACAAAAGACGATGAGGTTTGACTTTGGCGATTGTCCTCGATCGCACACCTTGCAGAACAACGAGTCGACCACGACTTTTTTGACCGGAGGTCCTCGTCTCTTACTTGACACTTTGGTCGCCGGTGTATATTGTGGTGGCTTGTGTACCTTCCTCCCAGACTTTGTCTTTACGCCGTCCATGGTATACTCCTCTTCATCGGACGGCAGATCAGCCTCAGCTGCATCTCGCTTGTGCACCGCCTTCTTGGCGGTCGTCTTCGACCTCTTGGTTGGAGGTACAGAGTCTTTTGCAGCCAGTGGTGCGCTACGACTAGCAAGTTTCTTCTGTGCAGTCTGCTGGGTGGCTATTGACTGGGTAGGTAAATGTGGCGTAGGGATTAATGGTGGAGCTTGTGTAGGAAGCTGCTGATGGATATTTGACTGGTAACTTATCCTTGGAGCTGGTGGAAGGTGCTGTTGTTGCTGCTGTTGCTGCAAGTAACCATGTTGGCGTTGTGCCGTGGGGGCATCGCCAAACTGACCGTACACACTAGGGTACTCTTGGCTGAAGCCAGTGCTGAGCTCTGCATCCTACGACGGTGTCAGTTATGCCCTCGGGCTCGACAGGATAATATGGGAATATATACAGCATGTTGCAGGGGCATACTTCCTAGTGAGCCGTACGGCAGAGGATTCTGTTCACTTGGCTGTACGGGTCTGTATTGTGGCAACTCGAGGTGGGGATAAGCTTGTGGAGGAGGATATTGCTGCTGCTGCTGCTGATATGGATTGTATTGGTCGTACTGCTGTTGTCCTGGCAGCACGCCATTAGGGTAGCCATAGTTGGACATTACACAGCAGCACAGCGAGAAAATCTCCCGACCTGCTGTATAGGTGTAAATAGCCTAGCCTGGATGCCTTTCTGCAGTACTAGTACGCAGTGTACATACTGGCAGGCATACGCCAGATGCACAAACACCGAGCCCCCGGCCCCGAGAGCGCAAGACTCGATCGATGCACACGCGCCCGTGCAAGCGTGCGCTGCTGCGGGGGGAAATTGAAATCACAGGGCCACCGCTCGTACCGGCAATACGATCACAAGGCCATCGAGTACTGATCACTCCATCACTTTTGATCACGATTCTCGGTTGCAGGGTACTCTTGTTTGCAGCTGCTGCTCCAGCTTGTGTCTGCACCAGTCATCGCGGTCTTGTGCTCGAAGGTCAGACCATGCATGACTGACTTTGATACCGTTGCATATTGGAAGCAGCGATTCGAGACCGAGTCGTCCTTTGAATGGCTCATCAGCTCCGAGAAGTTCCTGTCCTTTCTGCACCCGAGTGTCCTTGCCGGCACCACAACGGTCCTGAACCTCGGGTCGGGGTCGAGTGATTTACATGTCCACCTGAGGCGACTCGGCGCCGTGACCACCAATGTCGATTTCGTGGTCGGTGCCTTGGAGCATGGCAGGGCCATGGAGAGCGCGACCTTTGGCAACGTCACGTCGACTTTCTTGGTGGCTGACGCGACCCAGCTGCCTGCCTTTGCACAGAAATTCCATCTCGTGGTCGACAAGAGTACCGCGGACGCCGTCTCTTGTGGCCCGGGATTACCTGCCATGTTGCGCTCCGTGCATGCCTCTCTGCGTGCGGATGGGTCCTGGATCTGTTGCAGCTATTCGGCAGATAGGTTTGCCAATCTCGCCGCCGAGGTGGTGGCTTTGTTTGATGTCTCGGTCCTTGGGAGGATCCCTCTATCAAAGTCAAACCCGTCCGAACCGGATATCTGGACATGGATTTACCTGTTGAAGCCACTATGATGACATGCATTTCAATGGAAAACTCCTGACGGCACATCAACAAATATGGTTCAGCTCTTATATATGCTACATGCTCTACGATGCTTGACACGCAACTTCTCGACACTCGTCTGCCAACCTTCTTCATGATACGCAAGGCCGTGTCAAGAGTGTCGAGAACCTTTCGCAACCTTTGTTCGGGAAAGAAGCATGAGCGCATGGATAAGACCAAATCTGCTGTCACAAAAGGCGCGATATCCGCAGGCCAGAGATCGGCCAGTGTCAATACCACCCTGGTTGCCACGGATGTCACCTCTATACTGGTGGCCGGTATGCCTGCTGCAATGCCCGCCAAAACCAACGCCGTACACATTCTCGACCCTACGCATAACTTTACAGCCGCAATGGCAAGCAGCATCATCCAGGAACGAAGAAAGTCAGAAATGATTCTATCCTTCTTTGTACTTGCGCGTCGAGCAGGAGCCGCACTGGTGAAGAATGTTCACAGGGACATCGAGACGCTCGGCAGACTCAGTGGAGTCAGCATTCTGTCCACCAAGCATGAAGGGATGAAGTGGTGGCGCAAACAAATCGGTGCACCTTATGCGTCGATTCCGACTGAAGTCTGGAAAGCTGCAGTCTCTATGGCAACCGAAGATCTACAAGCTCGAGTAAGTCTGACAAACACCAATCTACTGTGCCCAATTCTGATGTGACCAGGGTTTCGCTGTACACAGGTTTGAGGTAGATGCTGGCACAGAACTATTGAAGATCCAGTGGAAATTGGGCGTTCGTCACAGTTCGTCCGATGCCATTGCCTAGAATGTCTGGCTTCAACAATGGATAACAAACGAGATCTGTTTCGTGCTCCAGCAGACTCAAGTCAAGTGTGTTGGCATCTGGAAGCAGTAATGACTCTTGTCGGATGCGCGTATCTTCGAGCCCAGGCGCTTCGTCGACCTTGATCGGCGTTAGCGGAACGACATCTACGTGCTCGACAGCATCCTCAAACAGGTCGACTTCATGACGCCTCCATGCATCTACACGTTGATGCCTGGGTGGGAGATCGTCCGAAGTACTAGATAGACTATCCCTTCGATTCCAGCGTGCTGATCTAGGCGCTACCAAATCTTTGCATGATGCATTCGGGTCTCTGCCGTTACTACCACTAATCTGGCCACTCGATGCGGCGTCAGGATGATCTTGATCATTGTCTGCGCCAGAAGCATTGCTGCGATCTGAAGATGATCTTTCTCGTGTAGATTCGCCATAGTGAAAAGACGCAATGCCAGTGCGGTGCTTCGTCGAAGCAGCGTCTCTCTCACCATGTGCGGCAGATCTTGCGTGATCATGAGAACCATTGCGCCTATTCTCAAGCAATCTCGCAGTAGAATTGACTGTCCTGGGCCGATATGTCGTTCTATGATTTCTGTATACAGTGGTTTTCGGTGGTACGAACACTTCAGCGACCTTACCATTGATTGGATCCCAGTAAGTCGTCTGTTTCTGGCGCTCAATCAGCTCGAAATGCAGGGTGCCCCACTTGTGACGAGATATTGGAGAGCCCCAGCCAGAATATGCATTGCGTTCGTTCGAGGGATCGTGGACTACAACTGCATCTGTCGAGTGCTGCGAAGGCCAATCGAGCAGAGGAACTGTCTTTTCCTCCGAGCGATGCTTTGCGCACACCGGTAGCGAGCGTCTGTGGCCTGACATTGCCACCTGACCCAGACGATCCGCTGGAATAGAAGGTGTTGTGAAATTCCGCTCTTTCTCAAGACCATCGCACAACTTCATGTCCTGCGGTCTCCAGGTTTGCATAGCAGATTGGTTTGGGGCGAGCACAAGAGTTCTCATGTTTGCACCCTCTGCCTGCTCAGGCACAGTATTTACGGGACGCTCCAATTCATATTTCACGCTGAGAGCACTTGGGAGTTGACACAGAGTATGAGGACTCGTTGGAACAATCTAGCCATATATGAGTATGAAAGTCATTAGCTATACTTCATGGCTCGCCTCACGCCATTTCTGGTTGGTCGACCAACTGTACGTTGTTCGCGGTGTCCGATTGCTCGCAAACATAGCCACGTATCACCTGCACTGTCAGTTGCAGGCCATCTGAGACATTTCTTGCATACTCTGGCGGTCAAGCTTGACCAATGGTCCAACAGCTTGGCAGAACTTTTCCAATTCCGCAGCATCACGTCCAATTCGGCAATCAACAAAATCGATGTTCTCTAGGCGACTGGCATCTCGAAAGATTTCTGCCATCATCGAAGCTAGTGCTCTAGCATTTGCAAAGTCCTGTTCGATGAAAACGATGGACTTCATGTCTGCCAAACACTCTTCCAGAGCATCTGCCACAGGCATCAACGAAGGGAGACTCTTCAATACGTAGTGACTCGCACTCGAAGCTATTTTGTGTTAGAGATCTGAAGACCTTGACAGCACAGATTTCTTACGTCGAATGCGATGGATTTCCTCGCAATTTGAGAGCGCTAGGCACTCGAGATTTGAGGTTACTCGAAGAATCCGCATCAGGCATTGATCTGAGAAGAATCCGTTCTCGAGCACCAATCTCTTTAGCCGTCGACAACCAGCTGTTTTGAGTTCGCAAGTAGTCCAATCATAAAAAGTGTCTTCTGGAAACCGCCAATCGAGTGTCTCAAGAAGTGGCAAACGACGAAAAACAGCATCAAGATCTTCTGGTCGCATCCCCGTACAATGCTGAACACTGAGGGAATGCCACTTGCAGTCCAACGAAGCTAGATTGAGCTGCAGGAAATCCACATTTGGGACTCTGATAAAGCATAATTCTTGCAGATCAAAAAGACCTTCCAGGAATGATTTGTTGTTACTGATGTTCTGTAGTGGCACACCAATGCCCAGACATCTCAATTTTGAGAGAATTTTTACCAGATTATCAATCGTACCAACGCGCAACGTCCTTGGTGGTCTGGGACTTTCATTGCGATCTTCTAGGTGTAACACCTGTAGCGTTTGTGACAAACGCTCAGCGATGCTCAACAAACCAATATCCGTCAGAGATCCGAGATTGTAAATCTTCAGCTCTACCAGACAGTGGCCTAAGGAGCGCCAATGCGCCTTGACGCTGTCTGTGAGACCATTGCCATACACCGTGATAGTGGTCAAATTTTTGAAGACAGAAAATAGTCCCTCGAATAGTGGGCCCTCGGTTCTGTAAGCAACGTCTTTCGTGGCGACAAATTGCTCCTCAAGCGTGAAACAGTCATGCGGGTGCTTTCGCTGATTTGATGGCAATATCAGATCAAGCTTCTGTACCTGCCGACGCCGAGACTTTGCTCCCTTGACAGACTCTAGAAAAGCTTGAAGCTGAGATTGATCACACTTCGAAAGGTCAGGCTGCTTGTAAAGTGCAGTCGTCGCTACAACATTCCACTCTAACGATAATTCAGTTTGTGAGACAGAGAAGAATCAGGGAGAGCAAACCTCGATTTACTCTGGCAAGGATGGCTTGGTCATGCTGATTGAGATGACTGCACACCAGAACTCGCCAGTCGTTCTGCATATGGTGAGAGAACTGGTCCTCGGCGTCTTTTTTTTCCTCACAAGACGCTGTACGAAGTAAGCAACATGTGTAGCATACCTACCTGATTCAAGATGCACATGAATCTGGGAACTTTTCGAAATGAAATGTCCGATGTTTCCGTACCATTTCTGGAAGAGAGATAGATTGCACAATCTAAGCAGACAACAATCAACACTACGGCTCTCGCTGGCCAGCTGGCTGACTAGCTAGCTAGCTAGCTAGTTGCCCGTATGTAGTGCTTTGTGTTAGCAGCATCTTAGTCAAGATTGAGTCTGTGCCAGCAAGCGCCGCTGTGCCATTCAGGGTGCGTCCAACAATTACTCATGACTTGAAGATTTAATGCATGCAGGTGGAAGTCTTCGAATGCCTGGCCTGAGAGCACAAGATCTGCTACCACCGGCTAACTCGGATTGTCATAGCTGAGTATCGGAGTCCATAGATAGATACCTTGTATTGTTCGAGTGGTGGCTTGAGACTCTACAGAATGCAATCTCCGATTTTCAGCAATTGTGATAGATTGCGATGATTAGACTGACTGATAAGCACATGATATAGCTATAGCTACTAGGTATTGCCAGATCAAGATGAGCACAAGCAAACATGACCCTCAATCAAGATATCTTTCAAGCATTGATAAGTAGTGATGATTCAACTCCTGCTCGCACGATCATATATCTAGTAGAGTAGTCCTTGTGGACGAGATGTTGATAAACATGAGTCTGCGGTGCAATCATCGATCTATCATGTTGAAAAGTGAGCTAGTCCACAGCGTGGAAGAATGCCGGAATGGCAAGGTCTGGGAGACGACTACAGTCCACGATTTTAGATTGCGTTCTGCACAACCTGGGAAGTCTGGTAATTGTCCGATGGTCATGGGCAGCACCCGTGCACGTTCCGCAACAGTCAGCTGATTGGTCGGCGCTGCTGTTTGTGCACAGGATTTGACGACATCCACCGCCCGGCCATCCCATCCATATGCATCAGGTCCCACATCCTGGTTCCAAGGTTGTCCGTTTCTGTCATTCTGCGTGCCGGGGCGAAGCCAGATCGGCAGCTCAATTGGATTAGTAGGTAGAGTAGGTAGGGAGCGCGCGGTCTTTCCTGCTGGCTTGTTCTGAGCATTCCAGCTGCACTCGTTCGCTAGCTAGCTATAGGTCTTTTTTCGATTCATTGGGTCAAGTGCACGGCAGCTGGCTGCACATGCATATGCATGTACATGCTCGATGCTTGGACAAACAAGGCAGGTGCTCATAATCATTGATCATGAGTACGGAAGTTTGTGTGGGCGGATCTTCTATCATGCATGGGAAATGTGATCAATGAATCTTGCAATGCCCAGGTGGTCGACATAAGGTACTACAGTTGGACAGTGACAACCTGGAAGTTAGCAACAGCAGCAGCATGCATATGCAGCGGTGCAGATATCACCGAGAGCATGAGCATTCCCAGGTGAGCATGAGCATGTACAGCAGCAGCAGCAGCAGCAGCAGCAGCAGCAGCAGCAGCAGCAGCAGCAGCAGCAGCAGCAGCAGCAGCAGCAGCAGCAGCAGCAGCAGGAGAAGATTTGGTGGGCGGAGAACGCTGGGAGCTTCATCCTCAAGGTTACATCTGGCGGCGGGCGGCCATTGGTGGAGATTCTGCCACTGATTCCGGACCCCGTACCCGGCGCACTTTGCACAGTGTGGGCACTCTACCTTGCTCACAATTTATGTCTCTCCAACTTTCGTTGCCTTTCACCACTGCTCTTGCTACACATTCCGCCATTCTGCGCTCTTCTCTCATCATCCAGTCTGACATCTCATTGAAGGTTGGCTCTTCAACATCTAGTTATTGTGAAAGTTTCTGTCCTTGAAGTCCTCCAGGCATGGGAAAGTGGGATGCCGTCCTCTCTGCATCTGCTAAGCATCCGAAATCAGAAGCACAAAACTATACTTATGGCACGGCTGGTTTCAGGACGAAGTATGAATGATATCCAATTGACATCTTGAGCAAGACTGACATGATATCAGGGCTGATCTCTTGGATTCTGTAGTGTTTCGTGTGGGATTACTCGCCATCCTACGCTCTAAAAAGCTACAGGGTCAAGTTATTGGTGTCATGATTACAGCATCGCACAATCCTGCCCAAGATAATGGTGTCAAGGTTGTGGATCCGCAAGGTGATATGCTTGAGGCTTCTTGGGAATTGCATGCGACCGCCTTAGCCAATGCTGGGGATGAAAAGGCACTCATGAAAGTCCTGGACACAATCGTGGAGAAGTACAAAATCGATCTGGGAATCGAGGCCAATGTCATCTACGCGCGGGACACTCGACCTTCCTCCATACCACTGGCACTCAGCTTGGCTGATGGCATAAATGCCCTAAAAGGTCAGTCGACCGATTTCGGTCTGAAGACCACTCCTCAATTGCATTATCTTGTGCGTTGTGTCAACACAGAGAACACTCCCGCGTCGTACGGGGAGCCTTCTGAGCATGGGTATTATCTCAAGCTTGCGACCGCTTTTCGCACACTGATGAAAGGTAAACCGAAGGCAGAGAAGATATACATCGATTGCGCGAATGGTGTAGGTGCTCCAAAGCTGCGAGATTTTAAAAGACTGGTTGGTGATGACCTGTTTGACATAGAAGTGATCAACGACGACATCGAAGATCCATCTAAGCTCAATAAAGATTGTGGTGCAGACTATGTCAAGACACAACAATCCTTGCCGCTCGGTTCTGATGCCCCAAAAGGGGCTCGTTGTGCATCATTCGATGGAGATGCTGACCGTCTCGTCTACTACTACACCGATGCCAGCGAGAATGGTCGATTCCATCTATTGGACGGTGATAAAATTGCCACACTTGCTGCCTTGTTCATCAAAGATCTGGTTGAGCAAGCTAATATCGACATTGGTGTGGGAGTCGTGCAGACAGCCTATGCAAATGGTTCGAGCACTACTTTCCTGACTAAAACCCTTGGACTGCCAGTAACTTGTACACCAACCGGCGTAAAGTATCTACATCATGCGGCCCAACGATATGATATTGGTGTCTATTTCGAAGCCAATGGTCACGGCACTGTTTTATTCAGCCCTGCCACTGTAGAACTGCTGACAAAACATGAAGCTCAATCACCTGCTCAGCAGTCTGCACTCTCCAGACTTCGTGCATTATCGGATCTCATTAACCAGACTGTCGGAGATGCACTGTCAGATCTGTTGTTGGTCGAAGCTATTCTGGCGCACAAAGGTTGGTCCGGCGCAGAGTGGAATTCGTGCTACAAAGACCTTCCCAATAGACTCGTTCGCGCAGTGGTGCAGGATCAGACTGTCTACAAGACTACAGATGCCGAGAGGCGGCTTGTAAGCCCAGCCGGAGTGCAGGAGCAGATTGACCAACTGTGCGCAAAGTACAAGGAAGCACGAGCGTTCGTACGACCAAGTGGCACTGAGCCCTGTGTAAGAGTCTATTGTGAAGCACGAGAGCGGAGTGAAATGGATCACATCGCTCTGACGATTGCATCGTGGCTCGAAAAGGACAGTTGAAGATCATTTGCATGGGGGCAGAAAATCCGCGAGGGGGACAAAAGCACATTCTGAGCATGTTTTTCTACTGAGCAGAGATTATTTAGCATAAGCGAACTTCATGATTTTGTCTTCTCCTCATCCCTCCATGTCAGAATTCTTGACCATGTAGTACTGCAGTAGCTTTTCGATGAAACGAAGTTCTAAGACGTGGGAGTGACGACAAGGCGGCTGATTGTGGCTGCACAGCCGTGATCCGCACGAAGTCCGTTTCATGCAGCAACTCGAGGATAGACTGAACCTTTCCATCATGCATTGCGCAGGATGACTTGTACCGTTCAATTATGCCTCGAGTAGGACGTAACTCTCTCTGCATGCACAGTTAACAGTTGTCTGCGAGACTTTAGCTTGCAAGCTTTTCAATCAACTGGCAACTATCCTCTGGTCTGGCACGAGTAGGTGTGCACGCACCACCGGTGTCGGATGTGCGAGGACGATCCGAAACTTGCTTTCGAGCACTCGCACCGTGCGCGACTCTAGCGCAAAATCAGACGACGGACAAATTGATGTAAAGTGTGATTCTCGTTCGAGTACCTCGTCTTGGTCTTCGAGTTCATCCTGCATGTTTGAAAGATTGGGGCCATCGTTCGCCTGGCAGGATAAGCAGCATTGGGCCAACACTAGTGGTAGCGCCTTCAGAAATCCTTGGCCGTCTTTCAATACGTCGGCCAGTAGCAAATTGGAAATCTTCAAAGGTCTCTTATTTCACCCAAAAAAGATACCCGTACCAGCCAATATCCATGAAATCTATCGAGTCGTCAAGCCTAAATGGTCTACGTTTTCAGAGGACAAGTTGCGTGCTACATGGATCGGTCATGCCACTTTCATTGTAGAGCTGCCGAAACAGCGACCGGAGCAAGAGCGGGGCATTCGGATCCTGTTTGATCCGGTCTTCTCAGAGTATACGTCGCCCGCCATAGCAGCTCGATTCGGCCTGGGTCCTAAGCGATACTCGGCACTACCGTGCTCCGTGGCAGATCTGCCAGAAGTCGATGTCGTGTGCATCAGTCATAACCACTATGACCATCTCGATCTCGATACAGTGAAGTTTCTCGAGGCGCGTACAAATGGAACGATGCAGTATGTCTGCGGATTAAACAATCGCAAGCACTTCACCGGTTTTGGCGTCGATGCCGATCGTGTCTATGAGATGGATTGGGGAGATAAGATCAAGTTATCAGTCGAGAGCCTGGATCAGCATTTCGAAATGAGTTGTTGTCCTGCTCAGCATACATCTGCGCGCACACTCAGGGACACGGACGTCTCGCTTTGGTGCTCTTGGCTAGTTACCACGCCTACCACGACGACCTCCCGCAGTCGAAATGTATACTTTCTCGGAGACACGGGCTATCGCTACACGCCTACTGACGACCGCGACGGCTGGCCAACGTGTCCTGTGTTCAAGGAGATAGGAGAGACGTTCGGGATGATCGATCTCGCAATGATTCCCATCGGTCTATTTCTACCTCGCAATTTGCTGTCGAACGTCCATCTGAGTCCCGAAGACAGTGTGGAGGTACACCTGGACATCAAGTCTCGCAAATCGATCGGCATGCACTTTGGCACTTTTCGAGGCGGCCTCTCACGAAATTTCGAAGATGTGCTGGATCCACCCAGACGACTGGCGGCAGCACTCAAGGCGAATAATGTGCTCCAGGATGAATTCGTCACGATAGACATTGGCGGCAGCGTAGACGTGTGATTTTGTACATTGTTATCATACATAATTTTGACACTATGGTAATTGTAGGACGCGTAATACGGAGGAAATTGTAGAAGAAGCAAGTCATCATCAAGATCAGCCCTGATAAATCTCGACGCGGTGCCGTTCGTGGTTCCATCTGACGCCGAGTCCTCGACCGCCAGTGAGCCTGGCCGTGTCCCACTTGAACCTATGCTTTCCCTTCTCCGCCGCTTGTGCATTTGCTGGTGATTCATTAACAACATGTTGTTGCAGGACATTTGTATCGGCGCGCACTCCGCCGGCCTCTCTCGTCTCGGCGTAGAATTGATTATATTCCCTGCGATCAAGGCACGTCATCACGCTGAACCGCCCGAATGCGTCGTCAGGTGAACTCGGTACGTGGGCTTGAAACCCGACCACGGTGCCGTGCACCACACTCTCCGATCCTCCACCTCCACCAATCCACTCACCCGTATCTCCCGACCCCGAGGATAAGACGTACCGCAGCGCATCGATCCAGTGTCCTGAACGGATATACACCGTACTTATCCCGCCTCCTCCTTGACCTGGCGATAAACGTAAATCGTGCGGCGTACTGGCGGTGCCGCGGTGACCGAGTAAATCAGTGGCTCCAGAGGCACTGAAAAACTCGATGCCCGCAACACCGGCTGCGCACGTCCATGTACGTAGTAAGGTGGTGTCGGGTGGTAAGAGGATGCTTGATACAGTGCCGTCCCGCGCACCCACCAGGTCACTGTGCAGTAATGTTATTTCCTTCTTGATTCTCTGCTGCTTTTGCTTTTTTTCGTCCATGTATCCGCCAGCAGGCGGCCCAGAGTATGGCGGCAAGTCCTTCTCGTCCATATCCTCTCCAGACAACTGCTGAAATCCAGTTGGAGGCGGGCAGGACCCAGTAGAAATGTGACTATAATGCCGACCTGCTACTCTACAAACGATCGTGAATGGACATCTTACAAAGGCAAAAATGACGTAGAACAAGGCGAAAGTGGAGCCGGCGCCGGAAAGAGAATGTAGGGGCATGTGAAATTACGATGCATCATTGCTTTGCGCGTATGCTACTCCGTCATGCCATATCACAATATCTTTCGTATATGCCATCGCTCCTCCATATGCCGGCTGCTCTGCCAAGAAATTAATGCCTCAATGCCGAAAATACGCTTCTCGGGGTACCCTGCCTTGTTCCAATCAATTTTATATCGTCCTTGCTCTCTCTGTCCTTTATATTCTTTTGCCTCAATTTGGAGACCTTTTCGCGCCGCTGTTCGACATCCTTCTGCGACAAGTGACCGAACCCGTTGCGTCGCTTGAAGCATGCCTCCACTAGTACGCTCGGATCAAGCATGTCACGCGGCAGTGATTGCACAATCTGAAAGACCTCGATAAATTCCTTTGTCGCCAATATTTTGGCCTCGCCCAGCTTTAGTATCGTCAAGGCGAATCGAAAGAGTATCTTAGAGCCTTCATAGAAGAAGCAATCCCAGATTCTCAGAGTCGTCTCGATTGGCAAGACACCAGTAAAGACCGACATGAACCAGGCTGCCGTTACTAGTGTGATAGGAGGTAATTTCGTCACAATCTCGGAAACGCTTGGAGCGTTCTGTGTTCCTTGTCCAGGTTCCATGTCGCCCATCATTCGAGACCAAATGACAGGTAGACTTTCTCGAATCGACAACATGAGCACAGCTTGATCGACATTTGCGCCCTCGAGATTCGCATCATGCACATGTGGTAGGTAGTCTGTCGTTACGATGACCAGCATCCAGAAACTTTTCTCCTCATCGAGAAAGAGTAAGAATAACCCTGCGAGGAAATTGAGTGACTGACAATAACCTACTTGTGGTCGATACACGGCAAACGCTTGCAATACACGACGTAGACTGCTTATTAGAGCCGGCTCATCCGAATCAATCCTGGCATCAGTAGATGGTTGCGTTGGTTTGACGTAGCCATAAGGTTTATACTTGACATTGTCAGGAAATGTCCGATGCAGATCTCTTTCGATGAGCTCTACATTCGTGTCATCCTGAGCTCGCTCGCTCTGCACAAGCTTGTCATAAAGACCAGGGTTTTGACGAAGCAGTCGTGGACCGTTCGCATAAAAGAACCAAGCTTGACCACGGTATGCGGGCGGTATACCTTTGCGTACATATCGCTGCACCTTGGTCGACCTCGATGGAAAATGAATAGGTACTCCATTGCTTGCAGGTGCAAGACCAGACTCTGCAAGTAATGCATCCCACTTTTTCCTTCTTCGTGTCTGTGCTGACTCGTAAGAACTATACCAAGCATCGTATGCTTCTTGTGTCACATGCTGAGTTGCACACCTGAAGCCATATTGATCGCGAGGAGTGTCTGTGTCAACTGAGCCTGCAACCGATGGCTGTGCTGGATTGTTGCCGATCTGAGCTGAGCCTTGTGTTCCGTAATCGACTTGCGGGCGCGGTGCTTGTAAAGACTGGTCAGATTGTCGGTCATGTTCAGCCATCCTCTCTGGTTCCTTTCTGGACGAAACTGAAAGTTGATCATCCAGATGAATTTCCTCTTGATCACTCTCCTTATCCTTGTCTTCATCCTCCCGCTCATGATAGAGATCCAGAACATCTGCTAGGTCTGCGTCATGGGACGCTTCCCGCACATGAGTCTGCTTGAGCCGTTGCGCCTCTACAGGAGAAGAGTAGGCAATACCGAAATTTTCGCAAGAACGTGACAAGACACGGCGATGCAGAGGACGATGAGGTTTCGAGCTGGCGATTGGAATTGCTGCAATTTCCTGTATAGCTTTTTCGTGCGGCACAGTCCTTGTAGTCTTTCGATGCAGAAGTTGGAATGCAGCCGGCATTTTTGGACTCGTTGCTGTAGTAGCTTGAGCAGCCACTGGCTTGGCCTCTCGATTGACTTGTACCATACCTTAGCAGATCGGTCTTGAAGTGCTTCTTGGAGTAACAAGCACTGCGTTGTGCTTGTCCTGATTCTGTGGAAGCATAGGATAAAAGAGTGACAAATTACGTGCGCATGCAATGAAACATGGACTCGAGGGAGTCGAAATGTAAGTGCTTCAGCATTGAATGCAAGCACGGTCGAAGGTGGACAGGGCCAAAGGTTCGTGCATTCTTGGTGGTTTTCAGGAGAGCCTGAGTGAGGGAGTCAGTGTGAGCATGGAATATGGTGTACAGCAATTGCTCGAGCCACCGTTAATATTCAGTGCAGCACGCAGGCTCCACTATGGTCGCGCTTTCTTGCCAAGCAATATTGCGTTATACGCCATCGTTTTTTCTTTGCCTATGCTATACTGCTGTCACTATCTGTGTGCTTCGATTCGATGAACCGAAGCAATATTCTGGAGTGTAGCACGCGGTGTAGAAGAGGACTCAAGCACGATCGGCAAAATCACAGTAGGAGAGCTTCGTAATGGCGCCGGTTTGTCAGCCCAGCTTGAGCGGCTCTTGTCTCCGCAAAATCACGACATTCGTCATTCGCCTCAAGCGAGTCTCGAGAGTCTCTCGCTGAAGCAGTTGCACCACGCTCACCAACCTGCTTTATATCTGCACGTTCCCACAACCTTTGTGTATGCAGCGACTATCACAAGTCGCACATCAGCTTTCCGTAGTAGTAAACCCCTCTGTACGACAAATGTCTTCGAACAAGCCTTCGATCCACTTGCTCACTGCTGGCACGTATGTCATGCTGTTATAGACACAATATGAATACTAACCTGGCAGACCTAATGGGCACAAGATCTCGATTCTGCTCGAAGAACTAGGCATCGAGTACGAGACTACCTCCATCTCGTTTGACAAGAAAGAGCAGAAAACAGAGTCCTTTCTCGCCATAAATCCCAATGGACGAATCCCTGCCATCGAGGACAAGACCACCTCGCCGGCCACACCAGTTTTTGAGAGTGGGAGCATCATGCTATACCTTACTGACAAGTATGACCCGGAGAACAAATTGAACTTTGCCTTTGGAACACCTGAGTACTACGAAGTCCTTCAATGGCTCTTCTTCCTCAATGCAGGAGTCGGACCAATGCAAGGCCAAGCGAATCACTTTTATCGATATGCTCCAGAGAAGATTCAGTATGGTATTGACAGGTACCAAAACGAGACGAGAAGACTCTATGGCGTTCTCGACAAGAGGTTGCAAAAGACTGGTGATTGGCTTGTCGGGCATCAATACACCATTGCAGATCTTGCCAACTTTACCTGGGTGAACTGGGCCGTATGCCTGCACTACGAACACAACTTGAGTTAGTAGCTAATGAGTCTAGTTCTGGGCAGGTGTTGACACCAGTGAGTTCTCAGCCCTTGAGAAGTGGGTGGAGGCCATCGAGGCACGTTCTGCGACAAAGAGGGGTCTTGATGTTCCCACCAAGTTCACACTGAAGCAAAAGTTCAAGGACGACCCAAAGTCCGTCGAGAATTATGCCCAGCAGTCCTCCAAGTGGGTCATGGATGGTCAAAAGTCGGACGCTGCCAAGAAGTAAAAAGCCAATCAAGCTGGGAGCCAAATGCTCTGTCCATAGACACTCGCCGTGCAATAGTGACCAAATACGAAACATACGAACGAATAATGCTTACACGTGTTTTTTGGGGCTCCATGGATATCGTTTGTCAAGCTTGCGTGTCTTTCTCCATAATTTATACGTACACGCGATGCATTGTAAGCTGGTCGATACTGGAAAGTACAATTCATCCTCATTGCCCCGAATTGATAACCCTTTTTATTAGCAGGCATCTCTTCGAATCTACTTGCTGTTCTCAATATCAATTCGCCTGTATCTGATCGAAACCTCAAAAGCCCATCATGTTTATGACCAGATCGGAGTACGATCGCTCGGTGACCTCGTTCAGTCCTGAAGGACGTCTCTTTCAGGTGGAGTATGCGATCGAGGCGATCAAGCTGGGCAGTACGGCGATTGGCATCTCGACGTCGGAGGGTGTCTTGCTCGGGGTGGAGAAGCGGGTGGGCAGTGTGCTGATGGAGTCCTCGTCGATCGAGAAGATTGTGGAGATTGACACGCACATTGGGACGGCGATGTCGGGGTTGACGGCGGACGCGCGGACGATGATTGATCATGCCCGGGTGGAGGCACAGAGCCATCGCTTCACGTTTGACGAACCCATCCGTGTCGAGAGTTGCACGCAGGGCGTCTGCGACCTCGCGCTGCGGTTCGGTGAAGGCGGGGACGACGACGAAGGCGAAGGTGAGCAGGAAGTCATGAGTCGTCCGTTCGGCGTGGCACTCTTGATTGCCGGCGTCGACGAGGACGGCCCGCAACTCTACCACGCCGAACCTAGCGGCACGTTTTTCCGTTACGACGCCAAGGCCATTGGCAGCGGAAGTGAGGGTGCGCAGGCGGAACTGCAGACGGCGTACCATACCTCCCTCACGCTCGAGGAGGCCGAACAACTCGCGCTCAAGGTGCTCAAACAGGTCATGGAGGAGAAGCTCGATGCCAAGAATGTACAGCTGGCCTCCGTCACCAGGGACGGCGGGTTCAAAATATATGATGACGCGAGGATGAAGGCGGCAGTTGAAAAGCTGGAGGGTTGATGATTCCCAGACGACTTTTCCTATTTCAATCCTCTCCATCCGCATCGCATTAGCACGAGACGTGTATCGTAATCATCTTTCTCTCGACAATGAAATACAAAAAGACATGAATGATAGCTGTGCTCTATGCTCTATGCTCTCTGATTGTCAGTGAAAATATTCTATAAAATTGTTGCTCTCTAGATCTCACACGCCATTGCATCGCGCTTACCAGACACGCCCCAAGCTCTCACATACTACCCCCACATCACCCTCGCAATGAGCACGTTACTGTATCAAGAAGTAGCATTGAATCAGGAATCAATTTGTCGCAAAGGCAGATCTGAAGAATGCCGGGCTCGCCACAAAGGTAAATTTCTCAAAGTTCATGACATCGGACGTGACCACGTCGGACGTCTGATTTTCATCGACTTGAATCGCAATCCCGACGCTATCATTCTGCTGATCTTGTCCGACCGCACCACCCACGGAGACGGGCGTATTCAGCGGCATGGTGGTGTACTCCGTCGCGAAATTCTCCGCCAATACGGGATCAGTGATGATTGGTTTGATGGGTGGCTCAGACTCGCGTCGGCCGAGAGCGACCCAGTCAATCTTGCGGAAGAAGCGATGGGCCTTGATTTTGGCCAGATCGCCCTCTGATGCCCCTAGTCTGACCTTGGGCACCTTTTTCAAGAACTTGCCAATCAGGTCCTTGGCGTCCGCGCTCATGTAAAAGGGTAACGTGAGCTTGGACTTGAGGATCTTGTCTGCAATCTTCTTTTTGTTGTTTCCCGAAAAGGGTGGATGACCTGCACACAGCTCGAACAGTAGTACGCCAAGTGACCACCAATCTGCTGCGGCGGTATATGGCTGCTCCAGGAGCATTTCCGGGCACATGTATTCCGCTGTCCCGCAGAACGACTTGCATTCCGTGCCATCCTCTGCCACCTTGGAGATACCGAAATCAGTGATGATCAAGTGGCCGTCCCTGTCCAACAGACAATTTTCAGGCTTGAGGTCGCGATAGATAATTCCCTGTTGATGCAGGTGATCCAGCGCTAGCACGAGTTCTCCTATATAGAAAGCTGCGACTTGTTCCGAAAACATCTTTTCCGTCTCGAGATGCGTCCACAATTCTCCTCCTTCAACATATTCCAGTATCAGATAAAGCTTGTGATGGTCTTGGAATGCATAGAAGAGCTTGACGATGAACGGATGTCGCACATCCTCGAGGATTTGGCGTTCAGCCTTCGTGTACTCAATCGTCTTTGAGCGAATTACCATTGAGGCCTTCTTGAGCTGCTTCTGTGCATAAAGCTTCCCAGTACTCTTTTGTCTGACAAGCATAACCTTTCCGTAGCCGCCTTTGCCGAGCACTTTCAGTGGCTCAAAATCATCGGCCTGATGTCGCATGGTCATGAGCGAGATATCAGCAGCTTCCGTACTCACGAAATCTTCATCTAACTCGACTTCATACTCTTGTGAAGTGTCGCTGCTCGATGTGTTCAGATTTATCCTGTTTGCGTCCAGATCATCGTCGAGCACAGATAGATTTGATTTTCGCGGTTGTGTAACTGGCGTGTTCACCGCGGTGGTTTTCGGGGTCGAGCGAGGTGAGAAGCCAGCAAAACCTGGCACGTAGTGTTCATCACTACTCGATATGCTGCCAGAGCGCTCATCTCTGGTCGATATGAATGATTCGTGATCCTCATCATCAAAGGAAAAGACGGCAGCCATCCCTGCAGCCTTATCTGTTCATGTTGCCCGTGTAGCAAGCGTACAACGTCTACAACTCTCGATGCAAGATTGACATGCAGGAAGCGACACGTAATTACGCAAGCTATAGCAAGTTGCGCACAAAGGATATCGTTGTATGCTGGAAATAGTTGAGAAACCTCCTCGAACTCCTGCTGTGCCACACGCACTGAACTCCCGCTGTGATTGGCTGCTTTCCGATGAGTACGAGCGCTCTTGTTCCAAACTTTCGAGCGACGCTGCGACGCTACCTCATAAGATGTGTATACATCGTGCGAGAACATGAGATAAGCTCTGCTGTTGAATCGATCAACTATGACGAGAACGAGTGGTCTTTTATGGTATGTGATTTGCTATTCAGGTTTCTGAACGATATGTCTAACTGCGACAAGGAAGACGCCCTGGCGTATGTCACAAAACCGAAAGTTCCGTCAACGAGCTCGCTTGCAGGCGGTCGACACAGTCATCTCAAATCTCAATACGTCGCTAAGCAATGCGGGACTACAATGCAAAGCTCTGAGTAGAGCTATCGACGAAACTATTCCGGAAGGACAGATGGCGGTCAAGGACAAATACACTTTATTCTCCAGGAGTGCATCTGGTTACAGGAAAGGAGTGCACAAGGTGCCGAAATTCACCAAGGTGCCGTTGCCTCGAGAAGGACCTCGAGGTTTCTAGAGCATGAAGTCATGATGTTGCTGCACAGAACTTTACATTAGCATTTGTACATATATTGCATTGGGTTATTATATATACGCTCCGGGGTCACCATTTACATCCCTTTCGACCCTCGTGACGGCGGTCTTGCTATGCAGAAAATTCAAGAATGCTACTCCCAGTATTCCAATGCTTTGTCCATCTCTGTCTTCAATGTCCAAAATCCTCGTTCTAAGTCAAAGTGTATCTCATGCCGTGCCCGACGCAACGACTTCGCCAGTTGTCTCTGAACTCTTGTCTGCCTCTGCCTCTACCTCTGCCTGCTGGAGCTTGTGCCACGGCCTCGGTCTCAGAGCAATCAAGTCTGCCTTCTCCAATAGTCGAGCCGCCGTCTCTGTCGGCTTGGCGCCTACACCGAGCCAGTACTTTGTCCTCTCAAAGTTCAATGTGATATCTTTATTGCCGTTCTTCGGTATCGGATTGTATGTTCCGAGCTTCTCAAGTGGTTTTGAATTGCGTGCTGTTCGTGCATTTATGCAGACAATATGATAAAATGGCAGTTTCTTTTGTCCAAACCGTTGTAAGCGTATCTTGAGTACCATATTGAGTGACCAGGGATGAAACCGAGTGACTGAGATACTCTCGATGATACGTGTAGGATTATTCTATTCGTCGGGCTTCCGACCTGAACAAATCTGTAGTTCATGGTATATATTTCTAGTCATCTGAAAGCGACAGGGAGACATGAACCCGACATATACGAGCACCAGCATAAATCCTGCTACAGTGCTACACGGATCATGAACGCAGACACTACAGCTGCAGTGCATGACATGTCATACGTTACTGATGTTGAATTTAGTAATATATTGTCAGACAGCTGGTCAATCGGATTGACGAGTCTGTATACAGTCCTATGATAAGCACAATATATACATAAATTGCAGGAGCACGATTACGGGCAGTATGAGGTTACTCTGACTCTCGCGGGTGTATAACTTACCTTCGAAATTCAAAATACATCTGTAGACTCTTCTCTTTCCGCGTCCAAGCGCTGCAGATCTCGATGAAGAGTATCGCTGCTCTCAAGCTCATTATACTCGCTGTTCTGTTCTCCATTACTCGGGCATCTCGAGGTGATCAGTTGAGCATCTTTCGTGATTGTGTCACTGAACATGTCTCGCAGACTTGCGATCCAGACGGAATCACACTCAAAGGTGGTGTATGGATGCCATTATATCTTCGGCTATTAGGATGGACTTGCGCCGCCGATGCTGATTACTCTTGTCAACAGGCTGTGACTCGATATCTAGAAGACAATGGAGATCAGATTGAGCAATTCCACGGCAAATGGCCCTTCATCCGTTTCATGGGCATACAAGAACCAGCGAGCGTCGTGTTTTCCATCCTAAACGGTTACGTACACTATGAAGGTCTATCACTCGTCAAACAGCAAGTCTCTGTGCGAAACCCGATGCGAAACTACTATATCGTATTCGCTTATGTGGGGATGAATGCGTGGCTATGGTCAAGCGTCTTCCATGTAAGGGATTTGCCAAGCACCGAGAAAATGGACTACTTCTCTGCCGGCACATATGTGCTCTTCGGTCTTTTTTATGCTCCCATCAGAGTCTTCAGACTGTACACGTACGACAGTTATGGATCAATAGTCAAGCTATGGGGAACTGTCTGCGCAAGTGCCTTGGCCCTTCACATCAGCTATCTCACCTTCGTTACTTTCGATTACGGCTACAATATGCTCGCCAACGTTGTGGTTGGAGCACTTCATGGTCTCATGTGGATACTCTACTCCGCTATTTATGCACGATCAAGGCCACCATGGGTATATTGGCCGGTCCTAACGGTCCTCGCGTTGGCTGGTGCCATGTCACTTGAGCTATTTGACTTTTCACCGTGGTTCTATACCATTGATGCACATTCATTATGGCATTTGGCCACCATACCAATCACCTGGTTCTGGTACAAATTCCTGCTAAAGGACGCAGACTGGGAGCAGAAATCGGCCGTGAATAATGTCAAGAATGCTTGAGCACGGCGAGATAAAGCGTGCCAGTGTCCTTTTCCTGTCTTCCCTGGTCTATAGCACGAGCTGTATAACAATGAATGTATATTACTGAGCGATGCATGTCAAAGCTTGTTGAGCCGTCCAATAACTGAGACGGCTCCACAAAATTTCCCCGCGATCACAACTTTCATGGGATGCGGATCCGCAGATGCGCTTTCCCACAAGACATATCGGGTTCATAGGTTCTGCTTGCCAGGGAGATTTGTAGACAGTTCATTTTACGAGAGTCGAGTATCGGGTGACTTTTTCCGCAATGTCGACCAAGCCAGTATTCAGACGAATTCTACCAATACTGCACGTCACTTCTCTCGAGTCGTCGCGCGAGACGCTGCTGGCACTGGGATTCGAAATTGAAAGTGGCAGCGCAAGTCATGCCATCATGTCACTTGGCGAGACTGTCGCTGTACACCTAAAACAACACTCTACAGATACGAACGATAACCATGCGATGCAGGTGATTGTGGAATTGTCGGGCCATAACGGGTTAGAGACGTATCGCGACTCCATCATTGCTCGAAACTCGACCACTGTCGTCTGTAGTGGCGTGTCTATGGTTGGGTGGGGAAAACGCAAATTTAGTGTCGAGGTCGAGGACGGTCATGTATTCATCTTTACGCAGGCGAAGCAAGTCTACCAGGGCTGAAACTACTATTCTACAAGAAATTATCCTTACGTATGGTTACAAAAAATAAAACCGAGGAGTGAATGCATGAGGGATCATGCGAAGATGGTGGCGATCTTCTTGGAGAGTGCGGTGCCGATGGCGCGACGACCGTAGCCCACACAATGCTGATTCATTAATTTATCCCTGGCGGTCTGATCCGCGCAGGCATCGTATGCGTTGAGGAGATGCTGCAAGGTCGGAAAGTTCTTTTGTATCTCGACGGCTTTTTCCGCACTTACGCCACGGATCGTCATGAGCATGCGGAGCCAAAGGTCACCAATCTGGCGATGGAGGTCAGTACATCACAAAATGCTTCCACGTTGGGGAAAGAGTGAAGACTTACTTGGAGATTGATAGACTTGACGGTCAGACCCGAAAAGGCCTCGAATGAGAGGTAGTATTTCCGCTCGGAATCCTTTAGTTCCAGTCGCTTCAAGAGAGCGCCAAACGTCCTCGTGTCCACCATCCTGTCTGGCAAGAGATGCAGATCCTGAGACTACAAGCGTGTCAGTTGCTCGCTGTCGACACTTCTGAGCGCGGTGTTACCTCGTAGAATGTGGCGAGTTTGTGGGTCAGTCTGATCAGATATCGCATCGTATAATCGAGGGATTGCACACGCTTCACAAAGAATCCATTGACCATTTGCATGCTGGAAAGCGCCGTCTGAATAGCCTCGTGGTACGAGATGACGTCTTGCAGATTGGTTTCTTCAATGACATAGATGATGTTTCGTGCACCGCAGCGCTGTAGTCTAAATTTTTGCTCGTGGAAGCGGCCATCCTTGATGGAACTGACCAGGTCGTCCATGCGTTTGCGCTCGACAATGTGATCGAGCACGATTTCGCGGCCGTCAAGGCACTTGGCGATCCACAAGGCATCTCCCACGTCCAACACTCTTGCGGAAAGCTCGATGCCGGCGCGGTACAATTGGTCGTCTATGAATGCTCGATCCTTTTGCGTCTTGACCTCGCGATTGTCGATCACCAGTTGTACCTTGAATGTGCCAGCTGGGATAATGTCTGGCTCAAATGGGGCCTCAACGTCATCTATAAGCTCGAGATCCGGTCGTGAAGTATCATCGGCTTCGACAATGTCAACGGAAAATTCCCGTCCGCGAGCTTGCCCGTCAAGTTGACCTTCGCCGACACTCTTAGACATAGAGATGGTCGATTGTTGAACTGACGCGTCCAAATTTGTCGGGCCTTGGTTGGTCGTTTGTCGGATTCGAGCTGCAATCATGGCTCCTGCATCAGTAATGGAGTATTTCGGGGGACTACCGCTCTTGTGGACCAACTCTTTGTCAATCAAAGTTTTGATACTGTTCCAAGCAGTGTAAAACCCGCGTTGATCACTTGCAACCTCGAAAGAAGCATCGCAGAAGGGCTGTGCTAGCCGGATCAGGTCAGATTTGGCCATCGAGTCCCTGGCTGCAGGTTCCGTGAGACCCATGAGCAGTGAGTATGGCCCACCACGAAAAGCAGGAACGTAAGCCTTTACAGCTCGTTTCTTCGGTGCCGGTGCGGCTGCATCTTGATCCTCAGTCTCGCTGGAGCGTTTCTCGCTTGGTCTGCTCGGCATTTCCAAACCATTTTCCTTGCAATGCGCTAGAAGTGTCTTTTCCAGTCGAGCACACAAGACAGGCCCAATATACTTGAGTTGCGCAGCTTGCGAAGGATGACCAATCTCTATTGGACATGCCTTCATAGAATCATGAGCTTTACGCAGGGTTTGATAACCTTTTGACTGCAGATCATATGCCTTGTCCATCCACTCTTTTAGCCAGGTCACGTAGAGTTCGTTCGGCATATCGAACGATTGCTAGAATGTCGCCCAACCAATAAAAGATAACGAGATCGAACGAAGCTATGGCGGAGCATGACTTGCTAAGGCCATAGTAGAATATAAAGGATGATTATCATAATAAATCATGGAAATTAAGGATATATTTTCTGTTTGGACGTGCCTGTCGTCCTTTATCGTAAGAAAAGTCGCAGATACTGATTGAGCAGCCTGTATGTCTCAAGTAAATCGGCTTGTGGACTATACATCCCGGTATATTCAAGCTCATATATATTGGCCAAGGGCTCGAATCGTTGTTTTCTATAACTTGCAATCCATCCATGGATTGTGAAAGAGGAGCCGGACGCGGGCCGCAAAAGTGGCAGAAGCGGGAAGCCGGGCGATCTTCTCTGGCCCCAACTTTCTTGTCGTGTACGTACTGTATATATACATATGCATATATATATATATATGCTAAGCACTTTCGGCGACTTGTGCTCTACTCAAGCGATAACCTCCCTCTCGTGAGAGACTTTTGAGTGACTGAAGCTCTATCAATCTCGGCCTGCATACATGGTCCGTCCTGCGGTTGCACAGAGTGTCAGGATCGTCCGCTCGCCTCGGATATGCATCTCTACAGTCTCTCGAGCCGACCCTATCAGCAATATCCGAGTGGTTCGCTACGAGGCGAATCCACAGCAATCACTTGCGCGATGTAGACTGGAAGCTCGACGTCTGAAGGCCACTGGCGTCTGGAACGAATTCTGGACAAAGCACAACCAAGACTACAACAAGAAGCTCGAGGCTCTGAAGAACTCCTATTCGGAGCAGGAGATTCCTTCAGCTGCTATGGACGAATTCTATCTACAGCACCTGTCTGAACACCGTGCTAGTCATCGGGCTTTCAATTCTTGGTGGATTCGCGAGAACTTCGCTCTATTGTTTGCGAGCACAAAGTGTTGGTTCTCTGAAAGAATGTCGGAGACTAAGGAGCCTGGATTCTTCGGTGGACATTGACACAAGAGCTGATGTTTGCAGCAGACATCTGCAAGTCCAGATACAGGAGTCGCTGTCACTGGCACAAAACAAGATTCAAGAAGTGAAATTATGCTCAAAGTCCTCAACTTGATTCGTTTTATCAAGCAAAGTCAAGGCAATGCACGCACGCCTGTCAACAATGCCGTAGAATCATGGCAAGGACAATAAAGCAGTGGCCAATTGCAAGCAACAGCAAGCAAGAGCAATTGCAAGAGCAAGCACAAAAGCAGCTACCCATGGCCAGTGGAGAAGGTCAAATCACGAGGAAAATCCATTGCGGTGCTCCCGGGTGTGGCGCGCCCCTCTGCCACAACGCATGTGCCCGCACTTCTCTGCTCTCCTGCCCGCCCGCCCGCCCGCCAAGATGCTTCGCTTGCACTTGCTGGCCTGCAATATCGACTACGAACAAGTCAGGAGCATCGTCGACTTCATCCGATATCCTCTCGTTTCTCGGCATCGACCCTACAAGTCTTTGAGCCGGTGGCTGGTCCACGCACCAGTTATGCGGTTGGGCGTCTTGCGCACATGCCCAAGTGTTGCGAGTCTGGCAAGGTCGCTGTGTCTCCTCTTTCTCGCCAGCATATACATCACGACACATTTTCCTGTACCACATATCACGGATGTACTCGAAATAAACCGAAGACGTAAATCATCACGAATATTGCTCGCTATCGACTGATGGAGGATAGTGTTTCCTGGACTGTCTACTTTGGGGAGTGTCTTGTGCGTCTTGCTTGGCGTATGTGTCATTTTGTGGAATTCGTCGGAGGTAGGGACGCCGAGTCTCAGTTGGACGATAGCATTGAATGCTATTCTGATGACTCTGCAAACACTGCGAATTGAACATCGAAGGACGGCGGTACGGCCAATCAGCAGCCTTCGTGATCGGAGCCTCTCGATTGCACTTCTCGTGGTTGCTGCATGGAATCGAAAGAGGCACAAGAACGAATCAATGGCAAGCTCCATCGTTCTACTTGTGGCAGGAATGCTGTTCGTCCTGCAGAGACTTGCCGAGTCGGATCTTTATGCAACTAAGCAATCCTCCCGTCATTTTTGTCAGGAACTTATTACGGGTGTTCTTACTGCAGCGTTGGCGATCATGCTCGAGCAATCTCACCTAGGCACGGACCCGAAGAACACCAGCCAGGTTCTTGGAGAGCCTCTCGATAAAGTGAACGACGCTCAATCACAAAGGCAGTCCAGACGTCGCGCATTTGTCCTGCTGGGCATGTCCTCGGCTATACAGATTGCGTTTGTCCTATATGTCATGCTCATCTCCGGAGAATTACAGACCACTCGCCCAAGTCATATCTTGATACTCGCAATGGTACAGGATTGCTCTTTGTTGCTCCTGCCACTGTTTTTACAACTCCAACTGAGGTTCGATGCCATTTCGGCTGTTTCGAGTCTGGCGACATGTGCTGCTTTAGGCACCGTTGCAGCCCGCGGTACTTCGGGTGTCGACTTTATCCTTGCGCTTGGCACAACAATCGCCGCTGCAGGTGTGCTTGAGCTCAAAAGTCTACCCTCGAGGAGACTGTTAAGCGCAAGTTGTCTAGTGCTTTTGTGCCTTTACACGATGAACTTTGTGCACGATACTGCCGTGTCTCATCCATTGAGTGATCTGAAAGAGAGGTCGCAAGAACGAATCAGAGCATTTCTTGATCGTGAATCAGGAGTAACTTCACTAAAGAGCGCCTGTGATGACTATCAGTCGCGTTATGGTCGTCTGCCACCGCCGGGTTTCGACAACTGGTATCAGTACGCAAAGGCACACGACACGGTGGTAATGTCGAATTATGATCAGATCGAGCGAGATCTAGCACCATTCTGGCAAATCGACCCTGCAGAGATTCGAAGGAGGACCTACGATGCTGTGCAGAATCGCCACAATTATCTTGCTCCGCTGACCATCAGAAGTGGTAAGGTCACTTCACCACCAATGGAACAACCTACACACTATTGGCAATTAGAAAGTCTGATGAAGATGATGCAAGGTTTCGTGGCTTTCCTGCCCGACATGGATATCGCGATCAATCTCAACGACGAACCGAGAGTCCTGGCGCGATCTGAGAATTCTACGACTCAAAACGTCATTACCGCTCCACAAGCTGGAGGACCATTTACATTGAATTCTTCTGATTGGGCGCCAGAGATTCCCTTTACTGACAGGACGCACGAATCGTTCATGAAACAAGATCGACAACTGAAGGACGTATACGAATACTGCACTCGATTCTGTCCCAAAACCTCTCTAGCACGGCTACAATATATCCCTCTAAGCACTGACGAACCCTTTTATGCTACCGAGGCATCTCTCTCGCTGGATATATGCCAGCATCCGGAGCTGCAGAACAGCAGAGGATTCTTCGTGTCGCCCACAAGCTTCGACGTTACTGACATCTTGATGCCGGTCTTTAGTCAATCAAAGCCATCCACATTCAGCGACATTATACTGCCCTCGCCCTGGAATTTCCAGGACAAGGTAGGGGAGAACATGGTTGACGAGATTGCATGGGAGGACAAGTATGATCGGGCACATTGGAGGGGATCCGCGAGTGAGGGCTGGGCCACTCGTGACTCATGGAAAAGAATGCTGCGACAAAGCCTAGTCGATCATATGGGAGGCATCAAGCAGGATGCAACACCATTTACGCCAGTCGATACCGTGCTGTATGAGGGCACCGATTTTCGTGGATATAAAGCTCGTCATGTGCCTGTCAAAGGACTGCAAGAGGCTCTGAGTCCTGATGTCTTCTTTGTCGGCATAGGTCGTGCGGACAGCAGCCAGGAAGATCGGGAGCGCGACCATTTCCAAGTACAAGACCCCAACGACTTTTCGACACACTGGCAGTACCGATATCTACTCGACACCGATGGAGCAGGCTTCAGCGGACGTTTCCTGTCTTTTCTCGAGTCGCAGTCTCTACCATTCAAATTGAACTCGATCTTCACCGAATGGTGGGTCGATCGTGTCATACCTCATCAGCATTTTGTCCCGGTCACCTTGTCCTCGATATATAGTACTTGGATATATTTTGTTGGACTCAAGGACAAATCCGGCCAGGTCATCGTCGAAGGCCATCAAGGGGAAGCGCATCAGATCGCAGAGGATGGCAGGGCTTGGGCAAAGAAGGTTTTGAGAAAGGATGACATGGTATTGTACCTGTGGAGGCTCTTGCTTGAGTACGGCAGGGTGGTGGACGATCACAGGGACACCATTGGATATAAAGCATAATTTCAGGCATGGCGTACTCGGCGATAGCATATACATTACCATTGTGAATAGATTTATAGATGTAAATCAAATTATGTATATATCCTCAATCACAAATTGCAGCATGAAAGGTAGAAACGCCCGCTCCAATATTTTCGAATTTCGTGCATCAGTTCGGCAACATCAGCCACACGCCACCGGAGATCCGCTTGCTTCAAAAAAAGTTCGTCTATCGCGGCCTCATATACATCGACTCACCCTGCGTTTAATCTGTGATTTTATACCGTGCAATTTTTCCTCAATAAGCCCCGTCGATATATCGCCAAGTTCTCACAGGACACAACATTATTCCTAGCTGCATCGGGAGGCCGACATGTCTTCTTCCTCGGACGATGAAGTACCGAACAAGCCAGGCACAATCGAAGTTGTCGATGCGGAGGCAAAGCCGACGACGTTTGCGCAACTGGGGGTGATTGAGGAACTGTGCAAGAGCACGGAAGCGCTTGGGTACGCGACGCCGACGCCGATACAGGCGGAATCGATACCGCATGCGTTGGCGGGCAAGGACATTATCGGGTTGGCGCAGACTGGGTCGGGCAAGACGGCGGCTTTTGCGTTGCCCATCATCCAGGCCCTTTGGGAGAAACCGTCGCCTCTCTTTGCGTGTGTCATGGCTCCGACGCGTGAGTTGGCGTACCAGATTTCGGAGCAGTTTGAGGCGTTGGGCGGGAGTCTCGGGCTCAAGAGTGTGGTGATTGTGGGTGGGATGGACATGGTCTCGCAGGCGATCGCGCTGTCCAAGAAACCACACATTATCGTGTGCACGCCGGGACGGCTGCAGGATCATCTCGAGAATACAAAAGGGTTCTCATTGAGGACGATGAAGTATCTCGTCCTGGACGAGGCGGATCGCCTGCTCGACATGGACTTTGGACCCATCATTGACAAGATTCTGAAGATCATACCGCGGGAACGTAATACGTATCTATTCAGTGCCACGATGACGTCGAAAGTGGAGCAACTGCAGCGCGCGTCGCTGAGCAATCCCGTGAGGGTGGCAGTCTCGACAAAGTACAGCACGGTGGACACGCTGCTGCAGTCGTACCTCTTCTTCCCCTTCAAGTTCAAGGACGCGTACCTGGTCTACCTCGTGAACGAGTTGGCAGGTCAATCGACCATCATCTTTGCGCGGACGTGCAACGACACGCAGCGGGTGGCCTTCCTGCTGCGTCACCTGGGCTTCGCGGCCATCCCACTACACGGACAACTATCGCAGTCCTCGCGTCTCGGCGCACTCAACAAATTCAAATCCGGCGCGCGCAACATCCTGATTGCGACGGACGTGGCCTCCCGCGGACTGGACATTCCCTTAGTGGACGTCGTCATCAACTTTGACATTCCGACAGACTCGAAATCATATATCCATCGCGTAGGCCGGACCGCCCGTGCCGGCCGTGCAGGTAAATCCCTATCATTGGTGACGCAATACGACCTCGAACTGTTTCTCCGCATCGAAAAGGCCCTGGGCGGTGCGAAGATGCCGGAATATCATGCCGACAGAGAGGCCGTCATGGTCCTTGCCCAACGTGTCGCCGAAGCGCAACGCGCCGCCATGCAGGACATTAAAGAGGTACAGGCCAAGAAGTCCGGGAAACGCGGACAGGGGATCCATCGTGCTGGTGGAGGAGGAGGTAGCGGGAAACCTTATGCCCGGAATAAAAAGGAAGTCAACGATCGCGAGGAGCGATGATGTACTTTGAATCTTCATCATACTGTAATCGATAGCATAGGCGAATGTAATTGTGTTATCCGAGATCCAAATGTTTTTTCCCATCATGATTGCTTTAACAGATATCTCCAGTAATACATGGTACTGCTATATGATCGGATACAAGGAGCAAGAAATCATTGATCGGGGTCATAGATCAGGGGTAGATCGCAAGCTTCGCAACAGCTCTCGTGCATCCGTCTCTGCTTGAGGTCCAGGGTTCAAATCCCTGTGGCTCCACTTTTGGCCTCAATTTCTGCACCACCAGTCGAAGCCCTTTCGAATTTCGTTTGGTCTTGCAAATGTACTTGACAAAGATACATTGTTTGATTATTGTTGTTCCTTGATGAACTATGTTGTAAATATCTAAAAATTTTGTAGATTACACCCGCAATGCATATCACCGTACTCCTTACAGTCCGCCCAAAATTTATTCCCATCTACATGTAATATTGAATTCGCTTTTTCAAGTCTAATTGTACAAGATTACTCCGGTCTCCTGGTAGCCTCTCGGAGTCGTTGGGCAAGGACATCGACAATGATTGGTTTTTGGCAGTAAGCGTGCATGCCGGCCTCGAGACAGCGCTCCATGTCGCCGCGCATGGCGTTGGCGGTCATGGCGACAATGCGTGGGCAGCGGGCGGGGTCCTTGAGGTACTTGGCGCGTATGCGGGAGGCCGCCTGACAGCCGTCGAGTCGTGGCATCTGGACGTCCATGAGGATGACGTCAAAGATGGCCTTGTCTTCTTCCTCGAGACAGTACTGGCCGTCCTTGGCATGGACTGCCGAGTATCCCATCCGTTTCAGGTGTTGCAGCGCCACGCGACTGTTGATGAGGTTGTCCTCGGCCAACAGGATACGCAGCGGATGTTTCGTCGCCATGCCGACGGGATTGAACTTGCCTCCGTTGTCTGGTAGGGCGGCCTTAGAGTCTTTCAGCTCGGGGTATATCGCTTCAGCCACGACTCTTGCCAAGCGCTCCCGCTTGACTGGTTTGATCAGGTACTCGTACTTGTCGTTGAACTTTTGACGGAAGCCGAATCTGGAGAGCCTGATGATCTTGCAGGCCGGGTCATACTTCGCCAACTCTGAGACTATGGCATCCGCCAGACCATAGTGCAAGTCAATGAGCGCGAGTCTGAAGGAACCCGCGGCATTGTTTGATATGGCATTTGTACATTCCTCGACATCTCTTGTAATCAACACTCGCATCCCCAACCACTCGAGCGACTCGCTCAGGGATCGTGTTGCGACTTCATTGTCATCCAGAATCAACACACCTAATCCTTGTAGCTTTGGAAGCAAAGGATGTGGCTGTACAGGGCTCGAGCTTGCTTCCGTCACAATTGTGAAATGGAAGGTAGATCCTACCCCAGCTTGGGATTCAACCCAGATTTGCCCGCCCATCAGGCGAACGAGCTTTTCGGATATCGCGAGACCGAGTCCTGTACCTGAAAAGTTTCGGGCCAGGGACGAATCGATCTGTGAGAAGAGCTTGAAGAGCTTCTTGTGGTCTTCCTCTTTGATGCCGATACCGGTATCACGCACGCTGACTTGTATTCGATAGACGGCATTCTCGTTGTTTGTAGCAGGTCTGATCAAAGTCGCATCTGACGATAGCGTTACACTGCCCTTTTCCGTAAACTTTATCGAATTGCCGAGCAGATTAATCACGACCTGACGGAAGCGAGTTGTGTCATTGATCAGGATATCAGGGAAGTCCGAGTGATGATTGAAATACGCCAGCTCCAGTTCTTTCGACGCGGCTCGCTCAGCAGTAATCTGCATAGCACCCTCAATGCACTCTCGCAGTGAGAAGCCCTCCTTGTGCAGCTCGAAGGTGCCGTGCTCCATCTTACTAAAGTCAAGTATGTCGTCGATGACACGCAGTAGTTCTTTGCTCGAATTGCGGATCGTCTCAACATAATCAATCTGCATAGGTGACAGTTGTGTATCAAGTAGGAAACCACTCATGCCGAGCACCGCGTTGAAGGGCGTGCGTATCTCGTGGCTGATGGTCGACAAGAACTCGCTCTTCATCTTATTGCTTGCCTGTGCTTCATCCCTAGCGACCCCCAATTCAGAATACAGTCGGGCTTTCTCGATGGCTATGGCAGCCTGCGTGCATAAGAAATTCAGGAGTTCCACGCGACGAGGACCGAAAGTATATGCTGTGCTCGAATTCTCGAGGTAGAGCACACCAATAAGCTTGACACTGTTTTGTACTGGCATACACATGATGCTACGCAGGCGCTTGCCTGAGAAGTATGGATCTTTCCCAAAGCCGGACTGGAAGGCTCTGGTCTCGCCAGAACCTAATACCGTAGTCTCTCGCAGTCTTGCCACGTAGTTCACAAGCGAAAAGGGCACCACTTCGGAATTCATACCAAGCAATTGGTGAGACACAATCATGACGGAGTCGTTCCGACCGGTAGCCTCGACATAGAGATTCCCTTTCTCGACCAGAAGCAAAGCTCCATAGTCAGCTCCAGCATTCTTCAGCACACTCTCAATCAGCCTCTGGAGTACTTCAGAGACCTGAAGCACGTCTGAGATCATGACGCTCGCTTTCAATGCCACATCGAGATCGAAGTCTTTCGATCCTTCCACTGTCGTTTGACTAGTGGCTTTCGAGCCAGAACTGTTGGAATTATCCTGTGATTGTCTCGATGTGTGTTGCGCACGAAAGCTTCCAAGCTTGGATCTTGAAATGAAACTACTCATCGTGCCTGTAGGAGTCAACTCATCCTCGCGAGGACTGTAGGATACCTGGGAACGATGCGAGTATGCGCGAGGAGGCATCGTCTTCAATCGTAGGGAGCCTGTTGCTGAATTGCGCGTGTTGGAAGTAATGTCCGTCTTGGCTTGTCCCACCGATTCAGTCTCATCACGATCGTCTTCATTGGCATTGGCATTGGCATTGGCATCGACGAGGGAGAGCATTGGAGATTTCAATCCTTGTTCTAGCGGCGTTGTCTTTGACAAGGTGCCGTCCGGACTAATCTGCATATGAACGTTTCGGAAAGGTTTCAATTCGTCTGGCACATGGGCTTTAAGAGCTTCGAGAGTGAGCACGTCAGGGTAGCGCGTCTTCATATCCCTAGTCTTTGATCGGAATCCCGCCATTTTGAAGCAATCGTAACCTTTCATCAAATAGCGACGGGCTATATTCCTGTTTTTAGTCTCGAGCCACAGATAGGTGCGTTCCGCAATATGACCTGCTTCATGAACATTGCCTGTCTCCAGTGCCGTGGCGTACGCAGTCTCGAATCGGTCCAGCGCCTCTAGATCGTTGCTCTCGTGACGAAGCAGTTCGGCCTCGATGAAGATGACTTCGTGATTGAACGACATTGGAGATCCGCTCTGGAAGAACCGTAGCTTTGAATAGTATTCGTAGAACATTGCATGGTATTTTGCAGACAATGTCGGCAGGTGAGAGACTAGAGCGGAACATATCAGGAAAGTGTAGCGGGCGATATAAATGGTGCCCAAGGTTCCTGCTGCATAACGATCCATAGCTGTAAGCAAGCCAAAGACAACTTCATCAGGTTTATGGAAGTAAACCGCTACCAAAAGCTTTGCGAGGTACACGACGAATATTTGAGGATGAGAGTCTGTAGTCAGCAAAGCGTCGTACTCAAGAGCCATTGAAAAATGTTCACCGTCAATCTCTGCCGGGTCGAGCTGATCAGACATCAAATTGACATATGACTGCAACTGAATGGAGCAGTACCAGATGCACTGCTTGAGCTTGAACTTGCGAATCAGTGGTAGGTATTGTGACATTCGCTGTACGACAGAAGCCAGTGGCTCGCCAGACCAGAAAGCGTATGAACACGACTCGACATACGCATAACAGGTATATTCGATATTGAACGTCCTGTTACCTGTAGCCATGGCCGAATTGAAGTACACCAAGCACGCTCGTGGTGGCTCATTCCAGTAGCAGATGTGCGAGGCAAAGACCTTGAGCACCTTCGGCGTCGTGGCTGTCAAGGATTGGACGGATGAGTTGTTGACAATCTTGACGGCTGCTAGGCCAAGATGGTAACCTTGTTGTCGTGCGCGAATTGAAGGAGGCCCATGGGTAAGCGTGACACCATACATGATCAATGGATAAGCACCTGCTTCGGAGACGCCGTGATCCAGCATGAGCAGGACGACTGCGCCGCAGACAGCTTGTAGCAATTCAGGCATCGACAGGTATAGTGGCAGTAGTACGCTGGTTGCCAGGGATTGTAGAAGCAATACCTTCGGGTCTCCAGTGATTTCCATGCTCGCAAGACTGTCTATCTGTTCAAGGGACAGATCAAGTTTGGATCGCTTCTCACGCATGAAAGCCGCTGCAGCGGGAGCAGTCGTTGGTACCGCAACACCCAGTAGCTGCATGGCCTGCAATCCAGTATCGATGGCTGCATGCAGCTTGTCGAGCCCCATGAGTACATCAATCAGACGATACATGATGCGTGCTTTCTCCATTGGAGTTCGAGCCTTGTCTGTCAGTCGTCGCAGATTCGTGGCAGCTTGGGAGTAGTCGTGCACGGCATAGGTCGCGTCGACATGGGACAGGTTGATCTCCATGCTAAGATCGAATTCTTCGGTCCACCAGGCGTCGGGCGCCAGGGACTTGGCCGTGCTAAGATACTGCATTGCTGCATCAAAGGCAGTCGACCTCAGTGCCTTCCTACCAGCGCGAAGGTTCAACTCGATGACCAATCGCAACTGGTCCTCCTTGACAAGCGACAAGCCCCGATTGATCTGATTCACAATCTCGAAGATGGAATTTTCAACCTGTTTGTTCTGCTCATAGTATGCGAGCAGCCGCAGTCCAATGGCAAGATGAATGCCGGGTCTTGCTGATTCGGGAACGAGTTGATAGGACGCCTGCTGTACCCGATCGTGTAAGAACCGGTACGTGGCATCGTAGGTGCCATCGTCCTCATCCCAGGACGACTCCTCCGATACAGAATGATCCAAATCAATGTCCATATCCTCTGGAGATCCGTCCTTGTGGCGATAGTCTGCCGTGGCCTTGTACGCGGACGATGTCGGTACGAGTAAACCAGACTGCAAAGCTGCCCAAAGATCTTTTCCTGTAATGCGCAACTTTTGATCAGAGACAATGGCTAGTAAGCGATATGAGAATCGATTGTTCCCGAGGCAAGCGGCCATATGTAAGCAATTCTGTGTTCTGCGACCCAGTTGCTGTAGTTGCAACAACAGCAGATCGATGACAGTGATTGGAAGGTCTTCTCGCAATATGCTGGCGAGGTTGAACTGCCATTTATTCTCCTTGAAGTCATAAAAGATTTGGTCATTGTCCTTCAGCCGTCTCAGTACCTGTGTGATGAAGAAAGCATTGCCCTCAGTTTTGGCCAGAATGAGTCTCGTCAGTGTCTCAAGTTCAGCATCGGATTTGTCGCAAGGTCGGCGTAGTGTTGCGGAGACCATTTCCCGGACGGCCTGTAGAGACATGCTCTTGACCTCAATGATGGATATTGGAACTCGAGCATCCGTCAGGCGACGCAAGACGCCGAGAACGTGGTGTCCCTCGGGAACCTCATTGTCGCGGTAAGCCACGATTAGAGTCAGACTGTGTTGCTTGGATTCCGCACCCGCAATGGCGAGAGCGCTGAGGAGGTTCATCTCGACAGCGCTGCTCCATTGAATGTCATCGAGAAACAGAACGAGTGGCGAGCCCCGTTTTGCAAACACGAGTATGAAGCGCAGGAAGGCATCGGTAAATCTTTGCTCACGTTCGGCCGGTCCTAATTCTGCCATCTCAGGACAGACAAAGTCATGTCCGCACAGGTTGCGGACCTCGGGGAGGACTTCCAGGATGGCTGCTACATCATTTCCCAAGGCACGTAGAATTTCTGCCTTCCAATCTTCTATTTGCATCGTACTCTCCGAAATTGACTGGCGAACGAGTTCTCCAGCTGCCTGCAGAAGTGAAAAGAATGGCACACCACGTTTGTATTGGTCAAACTTTCCCGATGCGAAGAACGACCGGGACTCAAGCACCGGCTTATTGATTTCGTTGACCAGAGAGGACTTGCCAGTGCCGGAGCTGCCTTTGATGATGACGACATTTCCACCTCCATGGGTCTTGACATGATCGAAGCTTGCCAGCAAAACATCGATATCGTCCTGTCTCCCAAAGAGCTTCTGCGGAATGCTGAACTGTGAGGCAGCATCGGTGAGTCCTGGAACAAAATCATCAAGGTCGTGTAGATCCTTGTTAGTACCAAATTCCTTGACCACGAGCAGATCAGCCACAAGACCCTGATCAGTCTGGTATCGATCTTCCGCTGTCTTGGCCATCAATTTGGTGACGATAGCGGAAAGACACAAGGGAATGTCGGGACAGACTTCATGGGGCGGAATCGGCGCATGAGCTATGTGATGATAAATGAGATCCAGTGCATTGTCGGACGTGAAGGGACACCTGCCGGTGAGGATGAGGTAGAAGCATACCCCCAAGGAGTAAAAGTCGCTCCTGTAGTCGACAGAACGGTTGATCCTGCCACTCGACTCGGGGGACATGAACGGTAGCTGACGAGCCGCGAGTTCGTGTGTCTGTGCATCTTCCCGTTCGAGAAAGGTCGAGCACGACATGTCGAACAACTTTGCCTGGTCGTCTCCATCCACACCGATGCTGACCGGATTGATATTGCCGTGCGTGATGCCTCGCTGATGCACATTATCGAGTATCTGCACAATCTGCACGGCAAAGGTGAGGAACTTTTCGAGGTCGAGTCCACTCGGACCAAAGTTCGGGACTGCCGGTGGGTTCGTGAAATGAACCATGGAGATGTATCTGTCAAAATACTCACTAGAGGGCCGATCACCTTCGTCGGAAAACACGAGCATGAGACCTTTGTTGTCGTTGCACGCCTCCAGAGATCTGGGAATGTTGATGCCTCTGATCTCGCTGAAGACTGTCTGACAGTTCCACTCTGCACAACGTTAGTCTTGCACGATACCTAAATGCTGCGCATGTCTGGACCCACCATGTCGAAGCCTTGCACTGGCCTCTTGATGCTCCGCATCGAGACATGCCTTGATGGTGACCTTGGACCCACGGATCGAGTCTATTGCTCTGAAGACATAGATCTGGTTCGCGAGGTATAGAGTCCGCAACTCTGCATATCCCGGAAAATACCTTGACATGTCTTGTGCAATGAGCTCGAGGTCAGAGTTCGAGCCTGAGTTGGCATGTCCGTTGTCGACAAGCATATCATCGCCATCGATGCCGCAGACCTGTGCAGGCCGCGGATCATCCTGGTAAACAGCTCGATTCATGCTCGAGAGCGCTGACGAGGGAGGAAGGTGAGAGACGAGACAAAAACTACTAGCCTTTAGACCATCAAACGTCCTCGCTTCGTATCATGTCAAATCGAGTTTGGCTAGCGGGAGTGTGCCTCGAGCATCTCGTCAAAGCAATAAGCAGTGCTGATTTTGACCACCGTGCTAGGGACCGGAAGATCTGTTCCAGGCAGCAAGGTAGACAGGCTAGAGGCTGGAAAGGCAGCCGTGATTGCGGTTGCGGTTGCGTGGTACGTGAGACAAGGGAAAGTTAGTTGCACGGCTCCGAGGTGAAGTGCCCGCTGCAGCTGCCATTCGCGGGTGACAGGATCCACGGGATGGCAACCTTTCACGCCCAAAGCAGGTGAACAGCGGCAAACGGAGAGAGAAAAACAAGCAGACGGGAAGCGCACGCCTGCCTACGCGCTCAGGCGGCCACAGCTTCCGAAAGCAGCAGCAGCTCCACGTCACTGCACACTATAGAGCTCTAGCTGTAGCTGCAGCCATAGCTACCGCCTGCGCGTACGTATATCCGCCTCTTATGCAAGTGCGTATGCATATGTCCGCGAGAGTATTTAGGAAGATTTGAAGCAATTTCCATTACTTATGACCCGGAAGTCATGTACTCTAGATCTTGCTAGCTTCCATATACGCATATTCGAATCTCCACTATCGGGACTCCGTGCGCTCGCGGCACTTGGAACGTAAGCAGGTATAGCGACGTAGATAGCTGCAAACACTTCGGTAGCGATAGAGCTGCACTCGATCGACGCAGATCTTTGCAGCTGACTGCGAAGCTATAGCTATCACTAGCTATAGCTGGGTGAATCTATATACGTATACGTACAGCGCGCTATGGCGGAAATCACGTCCAGGGGGAGCTCTGATTCCCTCCCAAGATCTCTTCAGACCGCGGGGAAGGCGTCCCCGCTTGTCATCGTCATACCGCTTGGGGCTTGCAGTTATCCTGTAATTAACTAATGCATAGGTATGCTCATGCGCGCTCTTGAGCTGCACAGGGTATAGACGCGGCAAATAGAGCAGTCTCGTCCAATTGACACGACCATTACAAAGTCGACACAAAGTCAAGCATGGGAACGTACCGAGTCGAGTATGCCAAGCGGGGACAAGCCGTCTGTCAGGGACCGCCGTGTAAGAAGGAGTCCGTCAAGATTGGCAAGGGCGAACTGCGATTCGGCACCTGGGTCGACATTGGTGGGAAGTTTGCCAGCTGGAAATGGAGGCATCTGGGCTGCGTCACTTCCAAAGTCCTTCAAAACTTGAAGAAAGAGTACAACAATGTCGAGGATGAATTGGACGGATACGAGGATCTCACTGAAGAGTAACGTACCCACTATGTTGATTTCTACTCGCGATTAATGATACAGGGACGCGGCCAAGATCGTAAAGGCGATCGAGAATGAGACTCTGGAGATTGAGGATATGACTCCCGCCCTGCGGCCTGCTCCAAAGTCGGAGAGCGATAGTGAGGGCCAGGACGGCGCATCGAAAAAGAGGAAGCGCAAGACACCGACCAAGAAGAAAAAAGACGAGAGCGACGTTGATGCTGGAGATCACAGCGATGATGATGTCAAAGAGACGCCAAAGTGGGTCTCCCTGGTCGTTTCCGTTTCATGCAAAAGCTGACCGCAACAGAGCCACCAAGAAAGCAACCCCTGCCAAGAAAACACCAGCGAAGCGAACACCGGCGAAGAAACCTAAGAAAGCCAAGGTGAGCGAGTCGGAGGAAGAGGAGGAGGAAGAGATGGACGAGTCAGAGGAAGAGGAAATCGTATCAGAACTTTCAGAAGAAGAATCCGCCGTTGAAACAGAGGAGGAAGAGGAGCAAGAGGAAAAGCCAAAGAAGAAGAAGAAGAAGATGTCCACCAATAAGAAGGAAAACAAGGCGTCGACAAAGACATCAACGACAAAGAAGAGTCCTGCAAGAGTGAGTCTTCCAATCTCGATGTCTATATCGATCACACTACTGACCAGCGACAGGCCAAGCCACCACCGAGGAATGCCAAGACAAAGAGCAAGGCCATCGTCGAGTCTGATGGCGCTGAAGAAGATGACGACGAAAGTGAATGAACCCAATCAACTT